>JAWPHD010001670.1:0-301650 GCA_037043455.1 Cyrtodaria siliqua
TGAATGAGTACTCATGTAAGATCCCCTATTTACAGTATGAAGCTACCAACTAAAAAAACATTCTACTCGTATTCAACTATGGCGTAACAGTAGAGCGTCCGGGGGGTCTTTTGCCAAACTCTGACCAGTTCATACTAAAGACTTCACAGAAAGGGAACATGTATGTCAACTGGTGACGCCTCAGCAATAAAAGGCAGGATATGGTCGACCCGGTATCAGAAAAAAATGTTGGTTGAGTGTGGGCAGTACTATAAAGTTGAGCATGCGTTCGTTGTAATTACACCAATTTCCATCGGACTTGTTAAGAAAAACATATCGCCTTATAAACCTCACTCCATTCAATTTAATGCTTCTTTTTAAAATTTAAAACATATTTTCTTTAGTTTTCTATTTTCAATGTTACTCTCGTTGAACAAGTCACACTACATGTCGTGACTATTTCCATGTTATATACATGTCTTGAAGTATTTATAGTACAAACACATTCGCGGACATATGTATGACAAGTTATAGAACAATGGACTTCCTGCGTCGCTATTTTTAAAAACGTTTACAAATACGTACAGCGAATGCCAAACAAGGTCATTCGTGCTGCTGCTTGTATTTCACTGTAGATAAATGTAATATGGTGTTTATTTATTGAGTGTAGCTCAATAAACATAACCTAATATGCATTGGTGGTCACTCAAAACAAAATAATTGATCATAATGTACATATGTAAAGCAGATGGAATGGCACTTACTATGAAAGTTGGGACTTTCTTACATATGGGTTATGTAACTGCTATGTAAATTCATCCTGGTCATTTGATGGGTCATGGATAATGTTTTACTAAAAGTATGCCTACTCATCCTCCCAATGACCCATGACGCAGCAATATGTCATGATGCCATAAACGCGTTATGTTTACTTGACAACGAAGACAAATTTAAATGAGTATTGTAACAATACTTCATGCTTTTAATAAAATTGCAAAGCAAAAAACAACAAAGCGCTTTGCAAATGCAATATAGTGGATCGTTAAAATGACAGAATTATGTCCGTTACGGCATTACGAGGCCAATTAATTCTTCTTTAAGGCACGATTCTCACGCTATATTAAATGAATATAGGCCAAGTATGTAAATATGCACTAAAATATTTCCATATACTAAAACAACAACTTATGTTATTTAATTCTTGCAAGGAAAATTAGTTTTGTATGACACCAGTTGTTCGTTTCATGACACCGACGTCGTCATGACGAATCCAATATACACGCTATGTTTACCTGTAAACTAAGATTGAATTTAATGAGTATTATAACAATACTAATGTGTATGTTGACAATACACCCTGCTTTTATTAAAATTGTATAACATAAAACATCAAAGCGTTTAAAATAACACGAAACACAGCAAATAGTATTCCTTCAAAGTTTACTTATTGTCAGAGAACGCGTTCGGCTCAAGCATGTGAACAAACTTATGATGCAAAATTCTGCAAACTCGTTACGTTAAATACAGTACTGAAATGGCTCAATTTTTCAAAGAGGAACTTCAACATTTATGAATGTCTTGTTACAAAATGTACCATGATTAGAACGTCGACAGCATAACAGTTGTGTCCTTTCTCTACAAGTGCAAGTTTTTTTTACAAAACATCTTGGGATTTCTTTGGAATATTTTGTGGAATCAAGTGTGCAGTATATAAAACATATAGCGGAAATTCCAGAGTTGCCTTTTTTTTCCTTTCAGTATACTAAAACAACAACTCATGTTATCAATTTATATATATAACAGATGACACGTCTTCATTATACAGCTACAAACTTGTTTCTTGTACCTTTAAGACAAACTGGAGCGGTGGGGTTGTCCCAACTTCCACTAGCCAGACAGGTTGCTGTGGTTGTTCCACCCGAGGTTACTGCATAAGTGGCATCACATGTGTAAGTTACTGTATCTCCCTGTAGGAAAGTTGTACCAGTCACCCCTCCATTTGTTGCTGCAGTTGGGGCTGAAGCGCAGTCTGAAACATAGGTGAATTTCGTAAAAGATTTTATTTATTTTGAGTCTATTTATATTTTCGATATTTATTTAAAGACTTATTTACCAACGGTCATTACATGTCTCCGCCTTAATTCCGTTAAGCGATGGGAAATCTTATTATCAGGATTTTATAATGGATATTTCAACTATAAAACATGCTTAAAAACATTTTTTACTGAAATAATGCGTTAACCTGTTTAAAATTACCTATTAAATGTTTTAATTTTACAATATGCAAACTTTTAAAGCCGGAATTAAGGTTTTATTTTATACCCCAGCCAATCCCGTTTTCGCTTCTTGGAAAAAGGGTCGGGTGGGTTGTGAAAGTTAATACTTGGACCATGTAATGGAATTTGCATTGAAAAAGCATGGACACCTTTCCTATTTACTGCAAACATGATACATTACCGATTAGCTATGTGCAAATATATAAACTGAGGACCGAGTTAAGTTTTTTCTTTAAATAGCATTGTTATATCATGTATATTGAACAGTATATAGCAGTATATAATAGTAATACTTTGTACTTCACTTTTGTGAAGAAAACTAACAATTAACAATTCAGCTGGAATAAATATCGAAACGGTTGTTGATAATACATTGTTTTTAAAACAGAAATGAAACCACAAAAACAATTAGTGAAAAAACTGCTTTTATGTTTTAATAGAAGAAGAAGATTTTATTTCCTCGTCATTGGTCAACTGGGGTCGAAGCCATCCCCAATTAACCGTACATAGTTGCATACATAATTTGCAATAAGTCATAGAACGTTTAATGGCAAGAACAATGATGCAGCATATATATTGTACTACAACAGTGTATGCATTTAAAATGTATATAATTACAACTTCAACACTAGTACTTTAGATTTATCAAGTGTTAAAACAAATGAGAATGAGACTGTTTGTGTACCCTTCAACATTATGAAGTCAATTTCCCAAATGTAAAACAGTAACTGTACCTTTACAACAGGAGAGCTAATATTACTCAAATAATAATTCGTTTCGTAAATTAAACGCTTTGTAAACGTAGGATGCTAGATTCTTAATATTTGTTTTACAGTCTATTTGCAATAAAGTAATCGCTTTATACATGCTAACCCTTTCAGTGAAATAAGGTTTAATTGTACTATTGATTTTATGAATATTGAGTTCTGCTCAACCCGGGGCTAGAGGGCGTGAGCGGTAGCTAGCATATTTCTCTACCGCTCATTGAAACATTCTCAATCAAACCGAGACTGGAATATTTCGAATGTGTCGTGCACGGCCGTTTCCAAAGGTCCATTATCATACTCTTTTTAAAATGTTCTTTCCTTAAATCTGAGTAAAGGCTACATTCGAATAAAAAGTGAAACTCATCTTCATATTGCATATGTTACATTTTCTATTTTCTCTTGGTGTTTGTATCAGCTTTTCAATCTACCCGTTTCAGTTTCAAGCCTCTGTGCTAAAACTCGAAGTCTTGTTAATGCTAAACTTTTGAATATTCACTATGACTAAATACGACTGAAACTAAAGCTCGAAATTGTTAGATAAAATATTGCTCCTGGTGAGTCATTTAACCTCTCGTTCCAATTTTGTATATATGTATCGCGCAGTCTTCGCTTGAGTGTTAAAAGAAACACCGTTGTATTACCCACAAATTGCGCTAACAAAACATAATAGAAACCTAAACTGCAAAGTGTACGTCTGACGTCTAATATGTTTACTGCTTACACAAGTTAAATTGGGCGGTCCTCATCATTTAACACAACATTGAATTCCACCAGTGTCTCATGCAGTAAGTCTAACAGTGATTTACAGTTACCTACACAAACTTAACTTAGTGCCAGTATGTTTGTCATTCATTGTTGTTAGCTTTCTTCAGAAATGTACAGTTGCGTGATTATTTAACTTAACAACTATTAAATGGCACTTTTTAAAAAGGAGCCGAATTAAATTACTTGCTTAAGACGATTATCAGGATAAAAGTTTATCTGGAGTATTATTTAAAACAAGTATAGATAAATTTAGAATCATCAGTGTGTTAGTGTTATACATCATCATACACAGTTGTTTCCCATTACAAAACAACATGTGTGAGACAACTTCTATATTGGAAATACTAGCGTACACGCAGAAAGTTAACCAGATTTGTCTACGTATAACATATACAAATAAACACAACCGTATTAAAATAGAGAAAACACATGTGTAACGTTTGATTATAATTATGCCATGTATAATATACAACATGATACTAAGCTACAGTGACAATCCTAGCAGCGGCACGATTGACCTCGGAAAGCAAAAGGTCGCGTTAATATGACAAAGGTTTCAATAAATGTTTTGTTTGTTTGTAACAGACAGAAGTCGAGCGAGTGTTACTATACATAGATTGTAATGTCTATTTTTGTTTGGGATTCATTTACATGTTACACTTCGATGTCTGTCTTTCTTCTTTCATTTTTTGTTAAATTCCAAACCCTGTATCGTGTATCGTTCTTCTTCTTCTTTCTTTTTTTTTTAAATTATTTGTTTTATCTTAAAAACCTTTATTGGGGACACATAGAGATAAGGCTAGGATTTTTACGGTTCTAAAAACACAAAAGTTCAGCAATGTCTTTACTGTGCACGGGGTATGGCTCTCCCTGCAATGGGATCGACGGTTTTACACTCCACTTGAAAGAATGCATACTTTCAAAATACCTTGTACGAGATTGCATAGTTATCCTGCGGGATTGCAGGAGTGTGTTTTAAAAATCGGAGATGTGACCGCACCTGGAATCGAACCCGAGACATTTTGAAAGAGTCGTAAAGAATGCTAACCATAGACATTTATTTTTATATCCATTTGCTAACCAATCGGCCACCGCAACTTTATGTCATTAAACATGTGTTGATAATTTACATGTATAAACGGCTAACGCGCTACAAATATCCGCATTTGCTCATTTTAAATTGAATTATCACATAGCTTATGATGTGGGAGTGGAACACCATTCTATATTTTCGATATACCACTAGTTATATATATATGAAAATAAACCTAGTAAAACAAACGATAATGTATATGATCCAATTCCCACGGTTTATGTCGGTTTCGCATGTTAAAGTGACAGGCAAAATGCAATAAAAATCGATACGTGAGTTATGTGATAAATAGAATCTAACATTCGTTCTCATTCATTATTGAATTTATTAAACTCGTTAGCAAAAATGAATGAGTACTCATGTAAGATCCCCTATTTACAGTATGAGCTACCAACTAAAAATATATTCTACTCGTATTCAACTATGGCGTAACAGTAGAGCGTCCGGGGGGTCTTTTGTCCAAACTCTGACCAGTTCATACTAAAGACTTCACAGAAAGGGAACTTGTATGTCAACTGGTTGACGCTCAGCAAATTAAAGGCAGGAATGGTCGACCCGGTATCAGAAAAAAATTTTGGTTGAGTGTGGCAGTACTATAAAGTTGAGCATGCGTTCGTTGTATTACACCAATTTCCATGGACTTGTTTTAAGAAAACATATAGCCTTATAACTACACTCCATTCAATTTAATGCTTCTTTTTAAAATGTTAATACTTATTTTCTTTAGTTTTCTATTTTCAATGTTACTCACGTGAACAAGTCACACTACATGTCGGTGACTATTTACATGTTATATACATGTCTTGAAAGTATTTATAGTAACAAACACCATTCGCGGACATATGTATGACAGTTATAGAACAATGGACTTCCTGCGTCGTCTATTTTTAAAAACGTTACAAATACTTCAGCGAATGCCAAACAAGGTCATTCGTGCTGCTGCTTGTATTTCACTGTAAGATAATGTAATATGGTGTTTATTTATTGAGTGTAGCTCAATAAACATAATCCCTATATGCATTGGTGTCACTCAAAAACAAAATAATTGATCATAATGTACATATGTAAAGCAGATGGATGGCACTTACTATGAAAGTTGGGGACTTTCTTACATATGGGTTATGTAACTGCTAGTGTAATTCATCCTGGTCATTTGATGGGTCATGGATAATGTTTTACTAAAAGTATGCCTACTCATCCTCCCAATGACCCATGACGCAGCAATATGTCATGATGCCATAAACGCGTTATGTTTACTTGACAACGAAGACAAATTTAAATGAGTATTGTAACAATACTTCATGCTTTTAATAAAATTGCAAAGCAAAAAACAACAAAGCGCTTTGCAAATGCAATATAGTGGATCGTTAAAATGACAGAATTATGTCCGTTACGGCATTACGAGGCCAATTAATTCTTCTTTAAGGCACGATTCTCACGCTATATTAAATGAATATAGGCCAAGTATGTAAATATGCACTAAAATATTTCCATATACTAAAACAACAACTTATGTTATTTAATTCTTGCAAGGAAAATTAGTTTTGTATGACACCAGTTGTTCGTTTCATGACACCGACGTCGTCATGACGAATCCAATATACACGCTATGTTTACCTGTAAACTAAGATTGAATTTAATGAGTATTATAACAATACTAATGTGTATGTTGACAATACACCCTGCTTTTATTAAAATTGTATAACATAAAACATCAAAGCGTTTAAAATAACACGAAACACAGCAAATAGTATTCCTTCAAAGTTTACTTATTGTCAGAGAACGCATTCGGCTCAAGCATGTGAACAAACTTATGATGCAAAATTCTGCAAACTCGTTACGTTAAATACAGTACTGAAATGGCTCAATTTTTCAAAGAGGAACTTCAACATTTATGAATGTCTTGTTACAAAATGTACCATGATTAGAACGTCGACAGCATAACAGTTGTGTCCTTTCTCTACAAGTGCAAGTTTTTTTTACAAAACATCTTGGGATTTCTTTGGAATATTTTGTGGAATCAAGTGTGCAGTATATAAAACATATAGCGGAAATTCCAGAGTTGCCTTTTTTTTCCTTTCAGTATACTAAAACAACAACTCATGTTATCAATTTATATATATAACAGATGACACGTCTTCATTATACAGCTACAAACTTGTTTCTTGTACCTTTAAGACAAACTGGAGCGGTGGGGTTGTCCCAACTTCCACTAGCCAGACAGGTTGCTGTGGTTGTTCCACCCGAGGTTACTGCATAAGTGGCATCACATGTGTAAGTTACTGTATCTCCCTGTAGGAAAGTTGTACCAGTCACCCCTCCATTTGTTGCTGCAGTTGGGGCTGAAGCGCAGTCTGAAACATAGGTGAATTTCGTAAAAGATTTTATTTATTTTGAGTCTATTTATATTTTCGATATTTATTTAAAGACTTATTTACCAACGGTCATTACATGTCTCCGCCTTAATTCCGTTAAGCGATGGGAAATCTTATTATCAGGATTTTATAATGGATATTTCAACTATAAAACATGCTTAAAAACATTTTTTACTGAAATAATGCGTTAACCTGTTTAAAATTACCTATTAAATGTTTTAATTTTACAATATGCAAACTTTTAAAGCCGGAATTAAGGTTTTATTTTATACCCCAGCCAATCCCGTTTTCGCTTCTTGGAAAAAGGGTCGGGTGGGTTGTGAAAGTTAATACTTGGACCATGTAATGGAATTTGCAATGAAAAAGCATGGACACCTTTCCTATTTACTGCAAACATGATACATTACCGATTAGCTATGTGCAAATATATAAACTGAGGACCGAGTTAAGTTTTTTCTTTAAATAGCATTGTTATATCATGTATATTGAACAGTATATAGCAGTATATAATAGTAATACTTTGTACTTCACTTTTGTGAAGAAAACTAACAATTAACAATTCAGCTGGAATAAATATCGAAACGGTTGTTGATAATACATTGTTTTTAAAACAGAAATGAAACCACAAAAACAATTAGTGAAAAAACTGCTTTTATGTTTTAATAGAAGAAGAAGATTTTATTTCCTCGTCATTGGTCAACTGGGGTCGAAGCCATCCCCAATTAACCGTACATAGTTGCATACATAATTTGCAATAAGTCATAGAACGTTTAATGGCAAGAACAATGATGCAGCATATATATTGTACTACAACAGTGTATGCATTTAAAATGTATATAATTACAACTTCAACACTAGTACTTTAGATTTATCAAGTGTTAAAACAAATGAGAATGAGACTGTTTGTGTACCCTTCAACATTATGAAGTCAATTTCCCAAATGTAAAACAGTAAATGTACCTTTACAACAGGAGAGCTAATATTACTCAAATAATAATTCGTTTCGTAAATTAAACGCTTTGTAAACGTAGGATGCTAGATTCTTAATATTTGTTTTACAGTCTATTTGCAATAAAGTAATCGCTTTATACATGCTAACCCTTTCAGTGAAATAAGGTTTAATTGTACTATTGATTTTATGAATATTGAGTTCTGCTCAACCCGGGGCTAGAGGGCGTGAGCGGTAGCTAGCATATTTCTCTACCGCTCATTGAAACATTCTCAATCAAACCGAGACTGGAATATTTCGAATGTGTCGTGCACGGCCGTTTCCAAAGGTCCATTATCATACTCTTTTTAAAATGTTCTTTCCTTAAATCTGAGTAAAGGCTACATTCGAATAAAAAGTGAAACTCATCTTCATATTGCATATGTTACATTTTCTATTTTCTCTTGGTGTTTGTATCAGCTTTTCAATCTACCCGTTTCAGTTTCAAGCCTCTGTGCTAAAACTCGAAGTCTTGTTAATGCTAAACTTTTGAATATTCACTATGACTAAATACGACTGAAACTAAAGCTCGAAATTGTTAGATAAAATATTGCTCCTGGTGAGTCATTTAACCTCTCGTTCCAATTTTGTATATATGTATCGCGCAGTCTTCGCTTGAGTGTTAAAAGAAACACCGTTGTATTACCCACAAATTGCGCTAACAAAACATAATAGAAACCTAAACTGCAAAGTGTACGTCTGACGTCTAATATGTTTACTGCTTACACAAGTTAAATTGGGCGGTCCTCATCATTTAACACAACATTGAATTCCACCAGTGTCTCATGCAGTAAGTCTAACAGTGATTTACAGTTACCTACACAAACTTAACTTAGTGCCAGTATGTTTGTCATTCATTGTTGTTAGCTTTCTTCAGAAATGTACAGTTGCGTGATTATTTAACTTAACAACTATTAAATGGCACTTTTTAAAAAGGAGCCGAATTAAATTACTTGCTTAAGACGATTATCAGGATAAAAGTTTATCTGGAGTATTATTTAAAACAAGTATAGATAAATTTAGAATCATCAGTGTGTTAGTGTTATACATCATCATACACAGTTGTTTCCCATTACAAAACAACATGTGTGAGACAACTTCTATATTGGAAATACTAGCGTACACGCAGAAAGTTAACCAGATTTGTCTACGTATAACATATACAAATAAACACAACCGTATTAAAATAGAGAAAACACATGTGTAACGTTTGATTATAATTATGCCATGTATAATATACAACATGATACTAAGCTACAGTGACAATCCTAGCAGCGGCACGATTGACCTCGGAAAGCAAAAGGTCGCGTTAATATGACAAAGGTTTCAATAAATGTTTTGTTTGTTTGTAACAGACAGAAGTCGAGCGAGTGTTACTATACATAGATTGTAATGTCTATTTTTGTTTGGGATTCATTTACATGTTACACTTCGATGTCTGTCTTTCTTCTTTCATTTTTTGTTAAATTCCAAACCCTGTATCGTGTATCGTTCTTCTTCTTCTTTCTTTTTTTTTTAAATTATTTGTTTTATCTTAAAAACCTTTATTGGGAACACATAGAGATAAGGCTAGGATTTTTACGGTTCTAAAAACACAAAAGTTCAGCAATGTCTTTACTGTGCACGGGGTATGGCTCTCCCTGCAATGGGATCGACGGTTTTACACTCCACTTGAAAGAATGCATACTTTCAAAATACCTTGTACGAGATTGCATAGTTATCCTGCGGGATTGCAGGAGTGTGTTTTAAAAAATCGGAGATGTGACCGCACCTGGAATCGAACCCGAGACATTTTGAAAGAGTCGTTAAGAATGCTAACCATAGACATTTATTTTTATATCCATTTGCTAACCAATCGGCCACCGCAACTTTATGTCATTAAACATGTGTTGATAATTTACATGTATAAACGGCTAACGCGCTACAAATATCCGCATTTGCTCATTTTAAATTGAATTATCACATAGCTTATGATGTGGGAGTGGAACACCATTCTATATTTTCGATATACCACTAGTTATATATATATGAAAATAAACCTAGTAAAAAAAACGATAATGTATATGATCCAATTCCCACGGTTTATGTCGGTTTCGCATGTTAAAGTGACAGGCAAAATGCAATAAAAATCGATACGTGAGTTATGTGATAAATAGAATCTAACATTCGTTCTCATTCATTATTGAATTTATTAAACTCGTTAGCAAAAATGAATGAGTACTCATGTAAGATCCCCTATTTACAGTATGAGCTACCAACTAAAAAGATATTCTACTCTTATTCAACTATGGCGTAACAGTAGAGCGTCCGGGGGGTCTTTTGTCCAAACTCTGACCAGTTCATACTAAAGACTTCACAGAAAGGGAACTTGTATGTCAACTGGTTGACGCTCAGCAAATAAAAGGCAGGAATGGTCGACCCGGTATCAGAAAAAAATTTTGGTTGAGTGTGGCAGTACTATAAAGTTGAGCATGCGTTCGTTGTATTACACCAATTTCCATGGACTTGTTTTAAGAAAACATATAGCCTTATAACCACACTCCATTCAATTTAATGCTTCTTTTTAAAATGTTAATACTTATTTTCTTTAGTTTTCTATTTTCAATGTTACTCACGTGAACAAGTCACACTACATGTCGGTGACTATTTACATGTTATATACATGTCTTGAAAGTATTTATAGTAACAAACACCATTCGCGGACATATGTATGACAGTTATAGAACAATGGACTTCCTGCGTCGTCTATTTTTAAAAACGTTACAAATACTTCAGCGAATGCCAAACAAGGTCATTCGTGCTGCTGCTTGTATTTCACTGTAAGATAATGTAATATGGTGTTTATTTATTGAGTGTAGCTCAATAAACATAATCCTTATATGCATTGGTGTCACTCAAAAACAAAATAATTGATCATAATGTACATATGTAAAGCAGATGGATGGCACTTACTATGAAAGTTGGGGACTTTCTTACATATGGGTTATGTAACTGCTAGTGTAATTCATCCTGGTCATTTGATGGGTCATGGATAATGTTTTACTAAAAGTATGCCTACTCATCCTCCCAATGACCCATGACGCAGCAATATGTCATGATGCCATAAACGCGTTATGTTTACTTGACAACGAAGACAAATTGAAATGAGTATTGTAACAATACTTCATGCTTTTAATAAAATTGCAAAGCAAAAAACAACAAAGCGCTTTTCAAATGCAATATAGTGGATCGTTAAAATGACAGAATTATGTCCGTTACGGCATTACGAGGCCAATTAATTCTTCTTTAAGGCACGATTCTCACGCTATATTAAATGAATATAGGCCAAGTATGTAAATATGCACTAAAATATTTCCATATACTAAAACAACAACTTATGTTATTTAATTCTTGCAAGGAAAATTAGTTTTGTATGACACCAGTTGTTCGTTTCATGACACCGACGTCGTCATGACGAATCCAATATACACGCTATGTTTACCTGTAAACTAAGATTGAATTTAATGAGTATTATAACAATACTAATGTGTATGTTGACAATACACCCTGCTTTTATTAAAATTGTATAACATAAAACATCAAAGCGTTTAAAATAACACGAAACACAGCAAATAGTATTCCTTCAAAGTTTACTTATTGTCAGAGAACGCGTTCGGCTCAAGCATGTGAACAAACTTATGATGCAAAATTCTGCAAACTCGTTACGTTAAATACAGTACTGAAATGGCTCAATTTTTCAAAGAGGAACTTCAACATTTATGAATGTCTTGTTACAAAATGTACCATGATTAGAACGTCGACAGCATAACAGTTGTGTCCTTTCTCTACAAGTGCAAGTTTTTTTTACAAAACATCTTGGGATTTCTTTGGAATATTTTGTGGAATCAAGTGTGCAGTATATAAAACATATAGCGGAAATTCCAGAGTTGCCTTTTTTTTCCTTTCAGTATACTAAAACAACAACTCATGTTATCAATTTATATATATAACAGATGACACGTCTTCATTATACAGCTACAAACTTGTTTCTTGTACCTTTAAGACAAACTGGAGCGGTGGGGTTGTCCCAACTTCCACTAGCCAGACAGGTTGTTGTGGTTGTTCCACCCGAGGTTACTGCATAAGTGGCATCACATGTGTAAGTTACTGTATCTCCCTGTAGGAAAGTTGTACCAGTCACCCCTCCATTTGTTGCTGCAGTTGGGGCTGAAGCGCAGTCTGAAACATAGGTGAATTTCGTAAAAGATTTTATTTATTTTGAGTCTATTTATATTTTCGATATTTATTTAAAGACTTATTTACCAACGGTCATTACATGTCTCCGCCTTAATTCCGTTAAGCGATGGGAAATCTTATTATCAGGATTTTATAATGGATATGTCAACTATAAAACATGCTTAAAAACATTTTTTACTGAAATAATGCGTTAACCTGTTTAAAATTACCTATTAAATGTTTTAATTTTACAATATGCAAACTTTTAAAGCCGGAATTAAGGTTTTATTTTATACCCCAGCCAATCCCGTTTTCGCTTCTTGGAAAAAGGGTCGGGTGGGGTGTGAAAGTTAATACTTGGACCATGTAATGGAATTTGCATTGAAAAAGCATGGACACCTTTCCTATTTACTGCAAACATGATACATTACCGATTAGCTATGTGCAAATATATAAACTGAGGACCGAGTTAAGTTTTTTTATTAAATAGCATTGTTATATCATGTATATTGAACAGTATATAGCAGTATATAATAGTAATACTTTGTACTTCACTTTTGTGAAGAAAACTAACAAAATTAACAATTCAGCTGGAATAAATATCGAAACGGTTGTTGATAATACATTGTTTTTAAAACAGAAATGAAACCACAAAAACAATTAGTGAAAAAACTGCTTTTATGTTTTAATAGAAGAAGAAGATTTTATTTCCTCGTCATTGGTCAACTGGGGTCGAAGCCATCCCCAGTTAACCGTACATAGTTGCATACATAATTTGCAATAAGTCATAGAACGTTTAATGGCAAGAACAATGATGCAGCATATATATTGTACTACAACAGTGTATGCATTTAAAATGTATATAATTACAACTTCAACACTAGTACTTTAGATTTATCAAGTGTTAAAACAAATGAGAATGAGACTGTTTGTGTACCCTTCAACATTATGAAGTCAATTTCCCAAATGTAAAACAGTAAATGTACCTTTACAACAGGAGAGCTAATATTACTCAAATAATAATTCGTTTCGTAAATTAAACGCTTTGTAAACGTAGGATGCTAGATTCTTAATATTTGTTTTACAGTCTATTTGCAATAAAGTAATCGCTTTATACATGCTAACCCTTTCAGTGAAATAAGGTTTAATTGTACTATTGATTTTATGAATATTGAGTTCTGCTCAACCCGGGGCTAGAGGGCGTGAGCGGTAGCTAGCATATTTCTCTACCGCTCATTGAAACATTCTCAATCAAACCGAGACTGGAATATTTCGAATGTGTCGTGCACGGCCGTTTCCAAAGGTCCATTATCATACTCTTTTTAAAATGTTCTTTCCTTAAATCTGAGTAAAGGCTACATTCGAATAAAAAGTGAAACTCATCTTCATATTGCATATGTTACATTTTCTATTTTCTCTTGGTGTTTGTATCAGCTTTTCAATCTACCCGTTTCAGTTTCAAGCCTCTGTGCTAAAACTCGAAGTCTTGTTAATGCTAAACTTTTGAATATTCACTATGACTAAATACGACTGAAACTAAAGCTCGAAATTGTTAGATAAAATATTGCTCCTGGTGAGTCATTTAACCTCTCGTTCCAATTTTGTATATATGTATCGCGCAGTCTTCGCTTGAGTGTTAAAAGAAACACCGTTGTATTACCCACAAATTGCGCTAACAAAACATAATAGAAACCTAAACTGCAAAGTGTACGTCTGACGTCTAATATGTTTACTGCTTACACAAGTTAAATTGGGCGGTCCTCATCATTTAACACAACATTGAATTCCACCAGTGTCTCATGCAGTAAGTATAACAGTGATTTACAGTTACCTACACAAACTTAACTTAGTGCCAGTATGTTTGTCATTCATTGTTGTTAGCTTTCTTCAGAAATGTACAGTTGCGTGATTATTTAACTTAACAACTATTAAATGGCACTTTTTAAAAAGGAGCCGAATTAAATTACTTGCTTAAGACGATTATCAGGATAAAAGTTTATCTGGAGTATTATTTAAAACAAGTATAGATAAATTTAGAATCATCAGTGTGTTAGTGTTATACATCATCATACACAGTTGTTTCCCATTACAAAACAACATGTGTGAGACAACTTCTATATTGGAAATACTAGCGTACACGCAGAAAGTTAACCAGATTTGTCTACGTATAACATATACAAATAAACACAACCGTATTAAAATAGAGAAAACACATGTGTAACGTTTGATTATAATTATGCCATGTATAATATACAACATGATACTAAGCTACAGTGACAATCCTAGCAGCGGCACGATTGACCTCGGAAAGCAAAAGGTCGCGTTAATATGACAAAGGTTTCAATAAATGTTTTGTTTGTTTGTAACAGACAGAAGTCGAGCGAGTGTTACTATACATAGATTGTAATGTCTATTTTTGTTTGGGATTCATTTACATGTTACACTTCGATGTCTGTCTTTCTTCTTTCATTTTTTGTTAAATTCCAAACCCTGTATCGTGTATCGTTCTTCTTCTTCTTTCTTTTTTTTTTAATTATTTGTTTTATCTTAAAAACCTTTATTGGGGACACATAGAGATAAGGCTAGGATTTTTACGGTTCTAAAAACACAAAAGTTCAGCAATGTCTTTACTGTGCACGGGGTATGGCTCTCCCTGCAATGGGATCGACGGTTTTACACTCCACTTGAAAGAATGCATACTTTCAAAATACCTTGTACGCGATTGCATAGTTATCCTGCGGGATTGCAGGAGTGTGTTTTAAAAATCGGAGATGTGACCGCACCTGGAATCGAACCCGAGACATTTTGAAAGAGTCGTAAAGAATGCTAACCATAGACATTTATTTTTATATCCATTTGCTAACCAATCGGCCACCGCAACTTTATGTCATTAAACATGTGTTGATAATTTACATGTATAAACGGCTAACGCGCTACAAATATCCGCATTTGCTCATTTTAAATTGAATTATCACATAGCTTATGATGTGGGAGTGGAACACCATTCTATATTTTCGATATACCACTAGTTATATATATATGAAAATAAACCTAGTAAAAAAAACGATAATGTATATGATCCAATTCCCACGGTTTATGTCGGTTTCGCATGTTAAAGTGACAGGCAAAATGCAATAAAAATCGATACGTGAGTTATGTGATAAATAGAATCTAACATTCGTTCTCATTCATTATTGAATTTATTAAACTCGTTAGCAAAAATGAATGAGTACTCATGTAAGATCCCCTATTTACAGTATGAGCTACCAACTAAAAAAACATTCTACTCGTATTCAACTATGGCGTAACAGTAGAGCGTCCGGGGGGTCTTTTGTCCAAACTCTGACCAGTTCATACTAAAGACTTCACAGAAAGGGAACTTGTATGTCAACTGGTTGACGCTCAGCAAATAAAAGGCAGGAATGGTCGACCCGGTATCAGAAAAAAAATTTGGTTGAGTGTGGCAGTACTATAAAGTTGAGCATGCGTTCGTTGTATTACACCAATTTCCATGGACTTGTTTTAAGAAAACATATAGCCTTATAACCACACTCCATTCAATTTAATGCTTCTTTTTAAAATGTTAATACTTATTTTCTTTAGTTTTCTATTTTCAATGTTACTCACGTGAACAAGTCACACTACATGTCGGTGACTATTTACATGTTATATACATGTCTTGAAAGTATTTATAGTAACAAACACCATTCGCGGACATATGTATGACAGTTATAGAACAATGGACTTCCTGCGTCGTCTATTTTTAAAAACGTTACAAATACTTCAGCGAATGCCAAACAAGGTCATTCGTGCTGCTGCTTGTATTTCACTGTAAGATAATGTAATATGGTGTTTATTTATTGAGTGTAGCTCAATAAACATAATCCTTATATGCATTGGTGTCACTCAAAAACAAAATAATTGATCATAATGTACATATGTAAAGCAGATGGATGGCACTTACTATGAAAGTTGGGGACTTTCTTACATATGGGTTATGTAACTGCTAGTGTAATTCATCCTGGTCATTTGATGGGTCATGGATAATGTTTTACTAAAAGTATGCCTACTCATCCTCCCAATGACCCATGACGCAGCAATATGTCATGATGCCATAAACGCGTTATGTTTACTTGACAACGAAGACAAATTTAAATGAGTATTGTAACAATACTTCATGCTTTTAGTAAAATTGCAAAGCAAAAAACAACAAAGCGCTTTGCAAATGCAATATAGTGGATCGTTAAAATGACAGAATTATGTCCGTTACGGCATTACGAGGACAATTAATTCTTCTTTAAGGCACGATTCTCACGCTATATTAAATGAACATAGGCCAAGTATGTAAATATGCACTAAAATATTTCCATATACTAAAACAACAACTTATGTTATTTAATTCTTGCAAGGAAAATTAGTTTTGTATGACACCAGTTGTTCGTTTCATGACACCGACGTCGTCATGACGAATCCAATATACACGCTATGTTTACCTGTAAACTAAGATTGAATTTAATGAGTATTATAACAATACTAATGTGTATGTTGACAATACACCCTGCTTTTATTAAAATTGTATAACATAAAACATCAAAGCGTTTAAAATAACACGAAACACAGCAAATAGTATTCCTTCAAAGTTTACTTATTGTCAGAGAACGCGTTCGGCTCAAGCATGTGAACAAACTTATGATGCAAAATTCTGCAAACTCGTTACGTTAAATACAGTACTGAAATGGCTCAATTTTTCAAAGAGGAACTTCAACATTTATGAATGTCTTGTTACAAAATGTACCATGATTAGAACGTCGACAGCATAACAGTTGTGTCCTTTCTCTACAAGTGCAAGTTTTTTTTACAAAACATCTTGGGATTTCTTTGGAATATTTTGTGGAATCAAGTGTGCAGTATATAAAACATATAGCGGAAATTCCAGAGTTGCCTTTTTTTTCCTTTCAGTATACTAAAACAACAACTCATGTTATCAATTTATATATATAACAGATGACACGTCTTCATTATACAGCTACAAACTTGTTTCTTGTACCTTTAAGACAAACTGGAGCGGTGGGGTTGTCCCAACTTCCACTAGCCAGACAGGTTGCTGTGGTTGTTCCACCCGAGGTTACTGCATAAGTGGCATCACATGTGTAAGTTACTGTATCTCCCTGTAGGAAAGTTGTACCAGTCACCCCTCCATTTGTTGCTGCAGTTGGGGCTGAAGCGCAGTCTGAAACATAGGTGAATTTCGTAAAAGATTTTATTTATTTTGAGTCTATTTATATTTTCGATATTTATTTAAAGACTTATTTACCAACGGTCATTACATGTCTCCGCCTTAATTCCGTTAAGCGATGGGAAATCTTATTATCAGGATTTTATAATGGATATTTCAACTATAAAACATGCTTAAAAACATTTTTTACTGAAATAATGCGTTAACCTGTTTAAAATTACCTATTAAATGTTTTAATTTTACAATATGCAAACTTTTAAAGCCGGAATTAAGGTTTTATTTTATACCCCAGCCAATCCCGTTTTCGCTTCTTGGAAAAAGGGTCGGGTGGGGTGTGAAAGTTAATACTTGGACCATGTAATGGAATTTGCATTGAAAAAGCATGGACACCTTTCCTATTTACTGCAAACATGATACATTACCGATTAGCTATGTGCAAATATATAAACTGAGGACCGAGTTAAGTTTTTTCTTTAAATAGCATTGTTATATCATGTATATTGAACAGTATATAGCAGTATATAATAGTAATACTTTGTACTTCACTTTTGTGAAGAAAACTAACAATTAACAATTCAGCTGGAATAAATATCGAAACGGTTGTTGATAATACATTGTTTTTAAAACAGAAATGAAACCACAAAAACAATTAGTGAAAAAACTGCTTTTATGTTTTAATAGAAGAAGAAGATTTTATTTCCTCGTCATTGGTCAACTGGGGTCGAGGCCATCCCCAATTAACCGTACATAGTTGCATACATAATTTGCAATAAGTCATAGAACGTTTAATGGCAAGAACAATGATGCAGCATATATATTGTACTACAACAGTGTATGCATTTAAAATGTATATAATTACAACTTCAACACTAGTACTTTAGATTTATCAAGTGTTAAAACAAATGAGAATGAGACTGTTTGTGTACCCTTCAACATTATGAAGTCAATTTCCCAAATGTAAAACAGTAAATGTACCTTTACAACAGGAGAGCTAATATTACTCAAATAATAATTCGTTTCGTAAATTAAACGCTTTGTAAACGTAGGATGCTAGATTCTTAATATTTGTTTTACAGTCTATTTGCAATAAAGTAATCGCTTTATACATGCTAACCCTTTCAGTGAAATAAGGTTTAATTGTACTATTGATTTTATGAATATTGAGTTCTGCTCAACCCGGGGCTAGAGGGCGTGAGCGGTAGCTAGCATATTTCTCTACCGCTCATTGAAACATTCTCAATCAAACCGAGACTGGAATATTTCGAATGTGTCGTGCACGGCCGTTTCCAAAGGTCCATTATCATACTCTTTTTAAAATGTTCTTTCCTTAAATCTGAGTAAAGGCTACATTCGAATAAAAAGTGAAACTCATCTTCATATTGCATATGTTACATTTTCTATTTTCTCTTGGTGTTTGTATCAGCTTTTCAATCTACCCGTTTCAGTTTCAAGCCTCTGTGCTAAAACTCGAAGTCTTGTTAATGCTAAACTTTTGAATATTCACTATGACTAAATACGACTGAAACTAAAGCTCGAAATTGTTAGATAAAATATTGCTCCTGGTGAGTCATTTAACCTCTCGTTCCAATTTTGTATATATGTATCGCGCAGTCTTCGCTTGAGTGTTAAAAGAAACACCGTTGTATTACCCACAAATTGCGCTAACAAAACATAATAGAAACCTAAACTGCAAAGTGTACGTCTGACGTCTAATATGTTTACTGCTTACACAAGTTAAATTGGGCGGTCCTCATCATTTAACACAACATTGAATTCCACCAGTGTCTCATGCAGTAAGTCTAACAGTGATTTACAGTTACCTACACAAACTTAACTTAGTGCCAGTATGTTTGTCATTCATTGTTGTTAGCTTTCTTCAGAAATGTACAGTTGCGTGATTATTTAACTTAACAACTATTAAATGGCACTTTTTAAAAAGGAGCCGAATTAAATTACTTGCTTAAGACGATTATCAGGATAAAAGTTTATCTGGAGTATTATTTAAAACAAGTATAGATAAATTTAGAATCATCAGTGTGTTAGTGTTATACATCATCATACACAGTTGTTTCCCATTACAAAACAACATGTGTGAGACAACTTCTATATTGGAAATACTAGCGTACACGCAGAAAGTTAACCAGATTTGTCTACGTATAACATATACAAATAAACACAACCGTATTAAAATAGAGAAAACACATGTGTAACGTTGGATTATAATTATGCCATGTATAATATACAACATGATACTAAGCTACAGTGACAATCCTAGCAGCGGCACGATTGACCTCGGAAAGCAAAAGGTCGCGTTAATATGACAAAGGTTTCAATAAATGTTTTGTTTGTTTGTAACAGACAGAAGTCGAGCGAGTGTTACTATACATAGATTGTAATGTCTATTTTTGTTTGGGATTCATTTACATGTTACACTTCGATGTCTGTCTTTCTTCTTTCATTTTTTGTTAAATTCCAAACCCTGTATCGTGTATCGTTCTTCTTCTTCTTTTTTTTTTTTTTAAATTATTTGTTTTATCTTAAAAACCTTTATTGGGGACACATAGAGATAAGGCTAGGATTTTTACGGTTTTAAAAAACACAAAAGTTCAGCAATGTCTTTACTGTGCACGGGGTATGGCTCTCCCTGCAATGGGATCGACGGTTTTACACTCCACTTGAAAGAATGCATACTTTCAAAATACCTTGTACGAGATTGCATAGTTATCCTGCGGGATTGCAGGAGTGTGTTTTAAAAATCGGAGATGTGACCGCACCTGGAATCGAACCCGAGACATTTTGAAAGAGTCGTAAAGAATGCTAACCATAGACATTTATTTTTATATCCATTTGCTAACCAATCGGCCACCGCAACTTTATGTCATTAAACATGTGTTGATAATTTACATGTATAAACGGCTAACGCGCTACAAATATCCGCATTTGCTCATTTTAAATTGAATTATTACATAGCTTATGATGTGGGAGTGGAACACCATTCTATATTTTCGATATACCACTAGTTATATATATATGAAAATAAACCTAGTAAAAAAAACGATAATGTATATGATCCAATTCCCACGGTTTATGTCGGTTTCGCATGTTAAAGTGACAGGCAAAATGCAATAAAAATCGATACGTGAGTTATGTGATAAATAGAATCTAACATTCGTTCTCATTCATTATTGAATTTATTAAACTCGTTAGCAAAAATGAATGAGTACTCATGTAAGATCCCCTATTTACAGTATGAGCTACCAACTAAAAAAACATTCTACTCGTATTCAACTATGGCGTAACAGTAGAGCGTCCGGGGGGTCTTTTGTCCAAACTCTGACCAGTTCATACTAAAGACTTCACAGAAAGGGAACTTGTATGTCAACTGGTTGACGCTCAGCAAATAAAAGGCAGGAATGGTCGACCCGGTATCAGAAAAAAAATTTGGTTGAGTGTGGCAGTACTATAAAGTTGAGCATGCGTTCGTTGTATTACACCAATTTCCATGGACTTGTTTTAAGAAAACATATAGCCTTATAACCACACTCCATTCAATTTAATGCTTCTTTTTAAAATGTTAATACTTATTTTCTTTAGTTTTCTATTTTCAATGTTACTCACGTGAACAAGTCACACTACATGTCGGTGACTATTTACATGTTATATACATGTCTTGAAAGTATTTATAGTAACAAACACCATTCGCGGACATATGTATGACAGTTATAGAACAATGGACTTCCTGCGTCGTCTATTTTTAAAAACGTTACAAATACTTCAGCGAATGCCAAACAAGGTCATTCGTGCTGCTGCTTGTATTTCACTGTAAGATAATGTAATATGGTGTTTATTTATTGAGTGTAGCTCAATAAACATAATCCTTATATGCATTGGTGTCACTCAAAAACAAAATAATTGATCATAATGTACATATGTAAAGCAGATGGATGGCACTTACTATGAAAGTTGGGGACTTTCTTACATATGGGTTATGTAACTGCTAGTGTAATTCATCCTGGTCATTTGATGGGTCATGGATAATGTTTTACTAAAAGTATGCCTACTCATCCTCCCAATGACCCATGACGCAGCAATATGTCATGATGCCATAAACGCGTTATGTTTACTTGACAACGAAGACAAATTTAAATGAGTATTGTAACAATACTTCATGCTTTTAATAAAATTGCAAAGCAAAAAACAACAAAGCGCTTTGCAAATGCAATATAGTGGATCGTTAAAATGACAGAATTATGTCCGTTACGGCATTACGAGGCCAATTAATTCTTCTTTAAGGCACGATTCTCACGCTATATTAAATGAATATAGGCCAAGTATGTAAATATGCACTAAAATATTTCCATATACTAAAACAACAACTTATGTTATTTAATTCTTGCAAGGAAAATTAGTTTTGTATGACACCAGTTGTTCGTTTCATGACACCGACGTCGTCATGACGAATCCAATATACACGCTATGTTTACCTGTAAACTAAGATTGAATTTAATGAGTATTATAACAATACTAATGTGTATGTTGACAATACACCCTGCTTTTATTAAAATTGTATAACATAAAACATCAATGCGTTTAAAATAACACGAAACACAGCAAATAGTATTCCTTCAAAGTTTACTTATTGTCAGAGAACGCGTTCGGCTCAAGCATGTGAACAAACTTATGATGCAAAATTCTGCAAACTCGTTACGTTAAATACAGTACTGAAATGGCTCAATTTTTCAAAGAGGAACTTCAACATTTATGAATGTCTTGTTACAAAATGTACCATGATTAGAACGTCGACAGCATAACAGTTGTGTCCTTTCTCTACAAGTGCAAGTTTTTTTTACAAAACATCTTGGGATTTCTTTGGAATATTTTGTGGAATCAAGTGTGCAGTATATAAAACATATAGCGGAAATTCCAGAGTTGCCTTTTTTTTCCTTTCAGTATACTAAAACAACAACTCATGTTATCAATTTATATATATAACAGATGACACGTCTTCATTATACAGCTACAAACTTGTTTCTTGTACCTTTAAGACAAACTGGAGCGGTGGGGTTGTCCCAGCTTCCACTAGCCAGACAGGTTGCTGTGGTTGTTCCACCCGAGGTTACTGCATAAGTGGCATCACATGTGTAAGTTACTGTATCTCCCTGTAGGAAAGTTGTACCAGTCACCCCTCCATTTGTTGCTGCAGTTGGGGCTGAAGCGCAGTCTGAAACATAGGTGAATTTCGTAAAAGATTTTATTTATTTTGAGTCTATTTATATTTTCGATATTTATTTAAAGACTTATTTACCAACGGTCATTACATGTCTCCGCCTTAATTCCGTTAAGCGATGGGAAATCTTATTATCAGGATTTTATAATGGATATTTCAACTATAAAACATGCTTAAAAACATTTTTTACTGAAATAATGCGTTAACCTGTTTAAAATTACCTATTAAATGTTTTAATTTTACAATATGCAAACTTTTAAAGCCGGAATTAAGGTTTTATTTTATACCCCAGCCAATCCCGTTTTCGCTTCTTGGAAAAAGGGTCGGGTGGGGTGTGAAAGTTAATACTTGGACCATGTAATGGAATTTGCATTGAAAAAGCATGGACACCTTTCCTATTTACTGCAAACATGATACATTACCGATTAGCTATGTGCAAATATATAAACTGAGGACCGAGTTAAGTTTTTTCTTTAAATAGCATTGTTATATCATGTATATTGAACAGTATATAGCAGTATATAATAGTAATACTTTGTACTTCACTTTTGTGAAGAAAACTAACAATTAACAATTCAGCTGGAATAAATATCGAAACGGTTGTTGATAATACATTGTTTTTAAAACAGAAATGAAACCACAAAAACAATTAGTGAAAAAACTGCTTTTATGTTTTAATAGAAGAAGAAGATTTTATTTCCTCGTCATTGGTCAACTGGGGTCGAAGCCATCCCCAATTAACCGTACATAGTTGCATACATAATTTGCAATAAGTCATAGAACGTTTAATGGCAAGAACAATGATGCAGCATATATATTGTACTACAACAGTGTATGCATTTAAAATGTATATAATTACAACTTCAACACTAGTACTTTAGATTTATCAAGTGTTAAAACAAATGAGAATGAGACTGTTTGTGTACCCTTCAACATTATGAAGTCAATTTCCCAAATGTAAAACAGTAAATGTACCTTTACAACAGGAGAGCTAATATTACTCAAATAATAATTCGTTTCGTAAATTAAACGCTTTGTAAACGTAGGATGCTAGATTCTTAATATTTGTTTTACAGTCTATTTGCAATAAAGTTATCGCTTTATACATGCTAACCCTTTCAGTGAAATAAGGTTTAATTGTACTATTGATTTTATGAATATTGAGTTCTGCTCAACCCGGGGCTAGAGGGCGTGAGCGGTAGCTAGCATATTTCTCTACCGCTCATTGAAACATTCTCAATCAAACCGAGACTGGAATATTTCGAATGTGTCGTGCACGGCCGTTTCCAAAGGTCCATTATCATACTCTTTTTAAAATGTTCTTTCCTTAAATCTGAGTAAAGGCTACATTCGAATAAAAAGTGAAACTCATCTTCATATTGCATATGTTACATTTTCTATTTTCTCTTGGTGTTTGTATCAGCTTTTCAATCTACCCGTTTCAGTTTCAAGCCTCTGTGCTAAAACTCGAAGTCTTGTTAATGCTAAACTTTTGAATATTCACTATGACTAAATACGACTGAAACTAAAGCTCGAAATTGTTAGATAAAATATTGCTCCTGGTGAGTCATTTAACCTCTCGTTCCAATTTTGTATATATGTATCGCGCAGTCTTCGCTTGAGTGTTAAAAGAAACACCGTTGTATTACCCACAAATTGCGCTAACAAAACATAATAGAAACCTAAACTGCAAAGTGTACGTCTGACGTCTAATATGTTTACTGCTTACACAAGTTAAATTGGGCGGTCCTCATCATTTAACACAACATTGAATTCCACCAGTGTCTCATGCAGTAAGTATAACAGTGATTTACAGTTACCTACACAAACTTAACTTAGTGCCAGTATGTTTGTCATTCATTGTTGTTAGCTTTCTTCAGAAATGTACAGTTGCGTGATTATTTAACTTAACAACTATTAAATGGCACTTTTTAAAAAGGAGCCGAATTAAATTACTTGCTTAAGACGATTATCAGGATAAAAGTTTATCTGGAGTATTATTTAAAACAAGTATAGATAAATTTAGAATCATCAGTGTGTTAGTGTTATACATCATCATACACAGTTGTTTCCCATTACAAAACAACATGTGTGAGACAACTTCTATATTGGAAATACTAGCGTACACGCAGAAAGTTAACCAGATTTGTCTACGTATAACATATACAAATAAACACAACCGTATTAAAATAGAGAAAACACATGTGTAACGTTTGATTATAATTATGCCATGTATAATATACAACATGATACTAAGCTACAGTGACAATCCTAGCAGCGGCACGATTGACCTCGGAAAGCAAAAGGTCGCGTTAATATGACAAAGGTTTCAATAAATGTTTTGTTTGTTTGTAACAGACAGAAGTCGAGCGAGTGTTACTATACATAGATTGTAATGTCTATTTTTGTTTGGGATTCATTTACATGTTACACTTCGATGTCTGTCTTTCTTCTTTCATTTTTTGTTAAATTCCAAACCCTGTATCGTGTATCGTTCTTCTTCTTCTTTCTTTTTTTTTTTAATTATTTGTTTTATCTTAAAAACCTTTATTGGGGACACATAGAGATAAGGCTAGGATTTTTACGGTTCTAAAAACACAAAAGTTCAGCAATGTCTTTACTGTGCACGGGGTATGGCTCTCCCTGCAATGGGATCGACGGTTTTACACTCCACTTGAAAGAATGCATACTTTCAAAATACCTTGTACGCGATTGCATAGTTATCCTGCGGGATTGCAGGAGTGTGTTTTAAAAATCGGAGATGTGACCGCACCTGGAATCGAACCCGAGACATTTTGAAAGAGTCGTAAAGAATGCTAACCATAGACATTTATTTTTATATCCATTTGCTAACCAATCGGCCACCGCAACTTTATGTCATTAAACATGTGTTGATAATTTACATGTATAAACGGCTAACGCGCTACAAATATCCGCATTTGCTCATTTTAAATTGAATTATCACATAGCTTATGATGTGGGAGTGGAACACCATTCTATATTTTCGATATACCACTAGTTATATATATATGAAAATAAACCTAGTAAAAAAAACGATAATGTATATGATCCAATTCCCACGGTTTATGTCGGTTTCGCATGTTAAAGTGACAGGCAAAATGCAATAAAAATCGATACGTGAGTTATGTGATAAATAGAATCTAACATTCGTTCTCATTCATTATTGAATTTATTAAACTCGTTAGCAAAAATGAATGAGTACTCATGTAAGATCCCCTATTTACAGTATGAGCTACCAACTAAAAAAACATTCTACTCGTATTCAACTATGGCGTAACAGTAGAGCGTCCGGGGGGTCTTTTGTCCAAACTCTGACCAGTTCATACTAAAGACTTCACAGAAAGGGAACTTGTATGTCAACTGGTTGACGCTCAGCAAATAAAAGGCAGGAATGGTCGACCCGGTATCAGAAAAAAAATTTGGTTGAGTGTGGCAGTACTATAAAGTTGAGCATGCGTTCGTTGTATTACACCAATTTCCATGGACTTGTTTTAAGAAAACATATAGCCTTATAACCACACTCCATTCAATTTAATGCTTCTTTTTAAAATGTTAATACTTATTTTCTTTAGTTTTCTATTTTCAATGTTACTCACGTGAACAAGTCACACTACATGTCGGTGACTATTTACATGTTATATACATGTCTTGAAAGTATTTATAGTAACAAACACCATTCGCGGACATATGTATGACAGTTATAGAACAATGGACTTCCTGCGTCGTCTATTTTTAAAAACGTTACAAATACTTCAGCGAATGCCAAACAAGGTCATTCGTGCTGCTGCTTGTATTTCACTGTAAGATAATGTAATATGGTGTTTATTTATTGAGTGTAGCTCAATAAACATAATCCTTATATGCATTGGTGTCACTCAAAAACAAAATAATTGATCATAATGTACATATGTAAAGCAGATGGATGGCACTTACTATGAAAGTTGGGGACTTTCTTACATATGGGTTATGTAACTGCTAGTGTAATTCATCCTGGTCATTTGATGGGTCATGGATAATGTTTTACTAAAAGTATGCCTACTCATCCTCCCAATGACCCATGACGCAGCAATATGTCATGATGCCATAAACGCGTTATGTTTACTTGACAACGAAGACAAATTTAAATGAGTATTGTAACAATACTTCATGCTTTTAGTAAAATTGCAAAGCAAAAAACAACAAAGCGCTTTGCAAATGCAATATAGTGGATCGTTAAAATGACAGAATTATGTCCGTTACGGCATTACGAGGCCAATTAATTCTTCTTTAAGGCACGATTCTCACGCTATATTAAATGAACATAGGCCAAGTATGTAAATATGCACTAAAATATTTCCATATACTAAAACAACAACTTATGTTATTTAATTCTTGCAAGGAAAATTAGTTTTGTATGACACCAGTTGTTCGTTTCATGACACCGACGTCGTCATGACGAATCCAATATACACGCTATGTTTACCTGTAAACTAAGATTGAATTTAATGAGTATTATAACAATACTAATGTGTATGTTGACAATACACCCTGCTTTTATTAAAATTGTATAACATAAAACATCAAAGCGTTTAAAATAACACGAAACACAGCAAATAGTATTCCTTCAAAGTTTACTTATTGTCAGAGAACGCGTTCGGCTCAAGCATGTGAACAAACTTATGATGCAAAATTCTGCAAACTCGTTACGTTAAATACAGTACTGAAATGGCTCAATTTTTCAAAGAGGAACTTCAACATTTATGAATGTCTTGTTACAAAATGTACCATGATTAGAACGTCGACAGCATAACAGTTGTGTCCTTTCTCTACAAGTGCAAGTTTTTTTTACAAAACATCTTGGGATTTCTTTGGAATATTTTGTGGAATCAAGTGTGCAGTATATAAAACATATAGCGGAAATTCCAGAGTTGCCTTTTTTTTCCTTTCAGTATACTAAAACAACAACTCATGTTATCAATTTATATATATAACAGATGACACGTCTTCATTATACAGCTACAAACTTGTTTCTTGTACCTTTAAGACAAACTGGAGCGGTGGGGTTGTCCCAACTTCCACTAGCCAGACAGGTTGCTGTGGTTGTTCCACCCGAGGTTACTGCATAAGTGGCATCACATGTGTAAGTTACTGTATCTCCCTGTAGGAAAGTTGTACCAGTCACCCCTCCATTTGTTGCTGCAGTTGGGGCTGAAGCGCAGTCTGAAACATAGGTGAATTTCGTAAAAGATTTTATTTATTTTGAGTCTATTTATATTTTCGATATTTATTTAAAGACTTATTTACCAACGGTCATTACATGTCTCCGCCTTAATTCCGTTAAGCGATGGGAAATCTTATTATCAGGATTTTATAATGGATATTTCAACTATAAAACATGCTTAAAAACATTTTTTACTGAAATAATGCGTTAACCTGTTTAAAATTACCTATTAAATGTTTTAATTTTACAATATGCAAACTTTTAAAGCCGGAATTAAGGTTTTATTTTATACCCCAGCCAATCCCGTTTTCGCTTCTTGGAAAAAGGGTCGGGTGGGGTGTGAAAGTTAATACTTGGACCATGTAATGGAATTTGCATTGAAAAAGCATGGACACCTTTCCTATTTACTGCAAACATGATACATTACCGATTAGCTATGTGCAAATATATAAACTGAGGACCGAGTTAATTTTTTTCTTTAAATAGCATTGTTATATCATGTATATTGAACAGTATATAGCAGTATATAATAGTAATACTTTGTACTTCACTTTTGTGAAGAAAACTAACAATTAACAATTCAGCTGGAATAAATATCGAAACGGTTGTTGATAATACATTGTTTTTAAAACAGAAATGAAACCACAAAAACAATTAGTGAAAAAACTGCTTTTATGTTTTAATAGAAGAAGAAGATTTTATTTCCTCGTCATTGGTCAACTGGGGTCGAGGCCATCCCCAATTAACCGTACATAGTTGCATACATAATTTGCAATAAGTCATAGAACGTTTAATGGCAAGAACAATGATGCAGCATATATATTGTACTACAACAGTGTATGCATTTAAAATGTATATAATTACAACTTCAACACTAGTACTTTAGATTTATCAAGTGTTAAAACAAATGAGAATGAGACTGTTTGTGTACCCTTCAACATTATGAAGTCAATTTCCCAAATGTAAAACAGTAAATGTACCTTTACAACAGGAGAGCTAATATTACTCAAATAATAATTCGTTTCGTAAATTAAACGCTTTGTAAACGTAGGATGCTAGATTCTTAATATTTGTTTTACAGTCTATTTGCAATAAAGTAATCGCTTTATACATGCTAACCCTTTCAGTGAAATAAGGTTTAATTGTACTATTGATTTTATGAATATTGAGTTCTGCTCAACCCGGGGCTAGAGGGCGTGAGCGGTAGCTAGCATATTTCTCTACCGCTCATTGAAACATTCTCAATCAAACCGAGACTGGAATATTTCGAATGTGTCGTGCACGGCCGTTTCCAAAGGTCCATTATCATACTCTTTTTAAAATGTTCTTTCCTTAAATCTGAGTAAAGGCTACATTCGAATAAAAAGTGAAACTCATCTTCATATTGCATATGTTACATTTTCTATTTTCTCTTGGTGTTTGTATCAGCTTTTCAATCTACCCGTTTCAGTTTCAAGCCTCTGTGCTAAAACTCGAAGTCTTGTTAATGCTAAACTTTTGAATATTCACTATGACTAAATACGACTGAAACTAAAGCTCGAAATTGTTAGATAAAATATTGCTCCTGGTGAGTCATTTAACCTCTCGTTCCAATTTTGTATATATGTATCGCGCAGTCTTCGCTTGAGTGTTAAAAGAAACACCGTTGTATTACCCACAAATTGCGCTAACAAAACATAATAGAAACCTAAACTGCAAAGTGTACGTCTGACGTCTAATATGTTTACTGCTTACACAAGTTAAATTGGGCGGTCCTCATCATTTAACACAACATTGAATTCCACCAGTGTCTCATGCAGTAAGTCTAACAGTGATTTACAGTTACCTACACAAACTTAACTTAGTGCCAGTATGTTTGTCATTCATTGTTGTTAGCTTTCTTCAGAAATGTACAGTTGCGTGATTATTTAACTTAACAACTATTAAATGGCACTTTTTAAAAAGGAGCCGAATTAAATTACTTGCTTAAGACGATTATCAGGATAAAAGTTTATCTGGAGTATTATTTAAAACAAGTATAGATAAATTTAGAATCATCAGTGTGTTAGTGTTATACATCATCATACACAGTTGTTTCCCATTACAAAACAACATGTGTGAGACAACTTCTATATTGGAAATACTAGCGTACACGCAGAAAGTTAACCAGATTTGTCTACGTATAACATATACAAATAAACACAACCGTATTAAAATAGAGAAAACACATGTGTAACGTTTGATTATAATTATGCCATGTATAATATACAACATGATACTAAGCTACAGTGACAATCCTAGCAGCGGCACGATTGACCTCGGAAAGCAAAAGGTCGCGTTAATATGACAAAGGTTTCAATAAATGTTTTGTTTGTTTGTAACAGACAGAAGTCGAGCGAGTGTTACTATACATAGATTGTAATGTCTATTTTTGTTTGGGATTCATTTACATGTTACACTTCGATGTCTGTCTTTCTTCTTTCATTTTTTGTTAAATTCCAAACCCTGTATCGTGTATCGTTCTTCTTCTTCTTTTTTTTTTTTTTAAATTATTTGTTTTATCTTAAAAACCTTTATTGGGGACACATAGAGATAAGGCTAGGATTTTTACGGTTTTAAAAAACACAAAAGTTCAGCAATGTCTTTACTGTGCACGGGGTATGGCTCTCCCTGCAATGGGATCGACGGTTTTACACTCCACTTGAAAGAATGCATACTTTCAAAATACCTTGTACGAGATTGCATAGTTATCCTGCGGGATTGCAGGAGTGTGTTTTAAAAATCGGAGATGTGACCGCACCTGGAATCGAACCCGAGACATTTTGAAAGAGTCGTAAAGAATGCTAACCATAGACATTTATTTTTATATCCATTTGCTAACCAATCGGCCACCGCAACTTTATGTCATTAAACATGTGTTGATAATTTACATGTATAAACGGCTAACGCGCTACAAATATCCGCATTTGCTCATTTTAAATTGAATTATTACATAGCTTATGATGTGGGAGTGGAACACCATTCTATATTTTCGATATACCACTAGTTATATATATATGAAAATAAACCTAGTAAAAAAAACGATAATGTATATGATCCAATTCCCACGGTTTATGTCGGTTTCGCATGTTAAAGTGACAGGCAAAATGCAATAAAAATCGATACGTGAGTTATGTGATAAATAGAATCTAACATTCGTTCTCATTCATTATTGAATTTATTAAACTCGTTAGCAAAAATGAATGAGTACTCATGTAAGATCCCCTATTTACAGTATGAGCTACCAACTAAAAAAACATTCTACTCGTATTCAACTATGGCGTAACAGTAGAGCGTCCGGGGGGTCTTTTGTCCAAACTCTGACCAGTTCATACTAAAGACTTCACAGAAAGGGAACTTGTATGTCAACTGGTTGACGCTCAGCAAATAAAAGGCAGGAATGGTCGACCCGGTATCAGAAAAAAAATTTGGTTGAGTGTGGCAGTACTATAAAGTTGAGCATGCGTTCGTTGTATTACACCAATTTCCATGGACTTGTTTTAAGAAAACATATAGCCTTATAACCACACTCCATTCAATTTAATGCTTCTTTTTAAAATGTTAATACTTATTTTCTTTAGTTTTCTATTTTCAATGTTACTCACGTGAACAAGTCACACTACATGTCGGTGACTATTTACATGTTATATACATGTCTTGAAAGTATTTATAGTAACAAACACCATTCGCGGACATATGTATGACAGTTATAGAACAATGGACTTCCTGCGTCGTCTATTTTTAAAAACGTTACAAATACTTCAGCGAATGCCAAACAAGGTCATTCGTGCTGCTGCTTGTATTTCACTGTAAGATAATGTAATATGGTGTTTATTTATTGAGTGTAGCTCAATAAACATAATCCTTATATGCATTGGTGTCACTCAAAAACAAAATAATTGATCATAATGTACATATGTAAAGCAGATGGATGGCACTTACTATGAAAGTTGGGGACTTTCTTACATATGGGTTATGTAACTGCTAGTGTAATTCATCCTGGTCATTTGATGGGTCATGGATAATGTTTTACTAAAAGTATGCCTACTCATCCTCCCAATGACCCATGACGCAGCAATATGTCATGATGCCATAAACGCGTTATGTTTACTTGACAACGAAGACAAATTTAAATGAGTATTGTAACAATACTTCATGCTTTTAATAAAATTGCAAAGCAAAAAACAACAAAGCGCTTTGCAAATGCAATATAGTGGATCGTTAAAATGACAGAATTATGTCCGTTACGGCATTACGAGGCCAATTAATTCTTCTTTAAGGCACGATTCTCACGCTATATTAAATGAATATAGGCCAAGTATGTAAATATGCACTAAAATATTTCCATATACTAAAACAACAACTTATGTTATTTAATTCTTGCAAGGAAAATTAGTTTTGTATGACACCAGTTGTTCGTTTCATGACACCGACGTCGTCATGACGAATCCAATATACACGCTATGTTTACCTGTAAACTAAGATTGAATTTAATGAGTATTATAACAATACTAATGTGTATGTTGACAATACACCCTGCTTTTATTAAAATTGTATAACATAAAACATCAATGCGTTTAAAATAACACGAAACACAGCAAATAGTATTCCTTCAAAGTTTACTTATTGTCAGAGAACGCGTTCGGCTCAAGCATGTGAACAAACTTATGATGCAAAATTCTGCAAACTCGTTACGTTAAATACAGTACTGAAATGGCTCAATTTTTCAAAGAGGAACTTCAACATTTATGAATGTCTTGTTACAAAATGTACCATGATTAGAACGTCGACAGCATAACAGTTGTGTCCTTTCTCTACAAGTGCAAGTTTTTTTTACAAAACATCTTGGGATTTCTTTGGAATATTTTGTGGAATCAAGTGTGCAGTATATAAAACATATAGCGGAAATTCCAGAGTTGCCTTTTTTTTCCTTTCAGTATACTAAAACAACAACTCATGTTATCAATTTATATATATAACAGATGACACGTCTTCATTATACAGCTACAAACTTGTTTCTTGTACCTTTAAGACAAACTGGAGCGGTGGGGTTGTCCCAGCTTCCACTAGCCAGACAGGTTGCTGTGGTTGTTCCACCCGAGGTTACTGCATAAGTGGCATCACATGTGTAAGTTACTGTATCTCCCTGTAGGAAAGTTGTACCAGTCACCCCTCCATTTGTTGCTGCAGTTGGGGCTGAAGCGCAGTCTGAAACATAGGTGAATTTCGTAAAAGATTTTATTTATTTTGAGTCTATTTATATTTTCGATATTTATTTAAAGACTTATTTACCAACGGTCATTACATGTCTCCGCCTTAATTCCGTTAAGCGATGGGAAATCTTATTATCAGGATTTTATAATGGATATTTCAACTATAAAACATGCTTAAAAACATTTTTTACTGAAATAATGCGTTAACCTGTTTAAAATTACCTATTAAATGTTTTAATTTTACAATATGCAAACTTTTAAAGCCGGAATTAAGGTTTTATTTTATACCCCAGCCAATCCCGTTTTCGCTTCTTGGAAAAAGGGTCGGGTGGGGTGTGAAAGTTAATACTTGGACCATGTAATGGAATTTGCATTGAAAAAGCATGGACACCTTTCCTATTTACTGCAAACATGATACATTACCGATTAGCTATGTGCAAATATATAAACTGAGGACCGAGTTAAGTTTTTTCTTTAAATAGCATTGTTATATCATGTATATTGAACAGTATATAGCAGTATATAATAGTAATACTTTGTACTTCACTTTTGTGAAGAAAACTAACAATTAACAATTCAGCTGGAATAAATATCGAAACGGTTGTTGATAATACATTGTTTTTAAAACAGAAATGAAACCACAAAAACAATTAGTGAAAAAACTGCTTTTATGTTTTAATAGAAGAAGAAGATTTTATTTCCTCGTCATTGGTCAACTGGGGTCGAAGCCATCCCCAATTAACCGTACATAGTTGCATACATAATTTGCAATAAGTCATAGAACGTTTAATGGCAAGAACAATGATGCAGCATATATATTGTACTACAACAGTGTATGCATTTAAAATGTATATAATTACAACTTCAACACTAGTACTTTAGATTTATCAAGTGTTAAAACAAATGAGAATGAGACTGTTTGTGTACCCTTCAACATTATGAAGTCAATTTCCCAAATGTAAAACAGTAAATGTACCTTTACAACAGGAGAGCTAATATTACTCAAATAATAATTCGTTTCGTAAATTAAACGCTTTGTAAACGTAGGATGCTAGATTCTTAATATTTGTTTTACAGTCTATTTGCAATAAAGTAATCGCTTTATACATGCTAACCCTTTCAGTGAAATAAGGTTTAATTGTACTATTGATTTTATGAATATTGAGTTCTGCTCAACCCGGGGCTAGAGGGCGTGAGCGGTAGCTAGCATATTTCTCTACCGCTCATTGAAACATTCTCAATCAAACCGAGACTGGAATATTTCGAATGTGTCGTGCACGGCCGTTTCCAAAGGTCCATTATCATACTCTTTTTAAAATGTTCTTTCCTTAAATCTGAGTAAAGGCTACATTCGAATAAAAAGTGAAACTCATCTTCATATTGCATATGTTACATTTTCTATTTTCTCTTGGTGTTTGTATCAGCTTTTCAATCTACCCGTTTCAGTTTCAAGCCTCTGTGCTAAAACTCGAAGTCTTGTTAATGCTAAACTTTTGAATATTCACTATGACTAAATACGACTGAAACTAAAGCTCGAAATTGTTAGATAAAATATTGCTCCTGGTGAGTCATTTAACCTCTCGTTCCAATTTTGTATATATGTATCGCGCAGTCTTCGCTTGAGTGTTAAAAGAAACACCGTTGTATTACCCACAAATTGCGCTAACAAAACATAATAGAAACCTAAACTGCAAAGTGTACGTCTGACGTCTAATATGTTTACTGCTTACACAAGTTAAATTGGGCGGTCCTCATCATTTAACACAACATTGAATTCCACCAGTGTCTCATGCAGTAAGTCTAACAGTGATTTACAGTTACCTACACAAACTTAACTTAGTGCCAGTATGTTTGTCATTCATTGTTGTTAGCTTTCTTCAGAAATGTACAGTTGCGTGATTATTTAACTTAACAACTATTAAATGGCACTTTTTAAAAAGGAGCCGAATTAAATTACTTGCTTAAGACGATTATCAGGATAAAAGTTTATCTGGAGTATTATTTAAAACAAGTATAGATAAATTTAGAATCATCAGTGTGTTAGTGTTATACATCATCATACACAGTTGTTTCCCATTACAAAACAACATGTGTGAGACAACTTCTATATTGGAAATACTAGCGTACACGCAGAAAGTTAACCAGATTTGTCTACGTATAACATATACAAATAAACACAACCGTATTAAAATAGAGAAAACACATGTGTAACGTTTGATTATAATTATGCCATGTATAATATACAACATGATACTAAGCTACAGTGACAATCCTAGCAGCGGCACGATTGACCTCGGAAAGCAAAAGGTCGCGTTAATATGACAAAGGTTTCAATAAATGTTTTGTTTGTTTGTAACAGACAGAAGTCGAGCGAGTGTTACTATACATAGATTGTAATGTCTATTTTTGTTTGGGATTCATTTACATGTTACACTTCGATGTCTGTCTTTCTTCTTTCATTTTTTGTTAAATTCCAAACCCTGTATCGTGTATCGTTCTTCTTCTTCTTTCTTTTTTTTTTAAATTATTTGTTTTATCTTAAAAACCTTTATTGGGGACACATAGAGATAAGGCTAGGATTTTTACGGTTCTAAAAACACAAAAGTTCAGCAATGTCTTTACTGTGCACGGGGTATGGCTCTCCCTGCAATGGGATCGACGGTTTTACACTCCACTTGAAAGAATGCATACTTTCAAAATACCTTGTACGAGATTGCATAGTTATCCTGCGGGATTGCAGGAGTGTGTTTTAAAAATCGGAGATGTGACCGCACCTGGAATCGAACCCGAGACATTTTGAAAGAGTCGTAAAGAATGCTAACCATAGACATTTATTTTTATATCCATTTGCTAACCAATCGGCCACCGCAACTTTATGTCATTAAACATGTGTTGATAATTTACATGTATAAACGGCTAACGCGCTACAAATATCCGCGTTTGCTCATTTTAAATTGAATTATCACATAGCTTATGATGTGGGAGTGGAACACCATTCTATATTTTCGATATACCACTAGTTATATATATATGAAAATAAACCTAGTAAAAAAAACGATAATGTATATGATCCAATTCCCACGGTTTATGTCGGTTTCGCATGTTAAAGTGACAGGCAAAATGCAATAAAAATCGATACGTGAGTTATGTGATAAATAGAATCTAACATTCGTTCTCATTCATTATTGAATTTATTAAACTCGTTAGCAAAAATGAATGAGTACTCATGTAAGATCCCCTATTTACAGTATGAGCTACCAACTAAAAAAACATTCTACTCGTATTCAACTATGGCGTAACAGTAGAGCGTCCGGGGGGTCTTTTGTCCAAACTCTGACCAGTTCATACTAAAGACTTCACAGAAAGGGAACTTGTATGTCAACTGGTTGACGCTCAGCAAATAAAAGGCAGGAATGGTCGACCCGGTATCAGAAAAAATGTTTGGTTGAGTGTGGCAGTACTATAAAGTTGAGCATGCGTTCGTTGTATTACACCAATTTCCATGGACTTGTTTTAAGAAAACATATAGCCTTATAACCACACTCCATTCAATTTAATGCTTCTTTTTAAAATGTTAATACTTATTTTCTTTAGTTTTCTATTTTCAATGTTACTCACGTGAACAAGTCACACTACATGTCGGTGACTATTTACATGTTATATACATGTCTTGAAAGTATTTATAGTAACAAACACCATTCGCGGACATATGTATGACAGTTATAGAACAATGGACTTCCTGTGTCGTCTATTTTTAAAAACGTTACAAATACTTCAGCGAATGCCAAACAAGGTCATTCGTGCTGCTGCTTGTATTTCACTGTAAGATAATGTAATATGGTGTTTATTTATTGAGTGTAGCTCAATAAACATAATCCTTATATGCATTGGTGTCACTCAAAAACAAAATAATTGATCATAATGTACATATGTAAAGCAGATGGATGGCACTTACTATGAAAGTTGGGGACTTTCTTACATATGGGTTATGTAACTGCTAGTGTAATTCATCCTGGTCATTTGATGGGTCATGGATAATGTTTTACTAAAAGTATGCCTACTCATCCTCCCAATGACCCATGACGCAGCAATATGTCATGATGCCATAAACGCGTTATGTTTACTTGACAACGAAGACAAATTTAAATGAGTATTGTAACAATACTTCATGCTTTTAATAAAATTGCAAAGCAAAAAACAACAAAGCGCTTTGCAAATGCAATATAGTGGATCGTTAAAATGACAGAATTATGTCCGTTACGGCATTACGAGGCCAATTAATTCTTCTTTAAGGCACGATTCTCACGCTATATTAAATGAATATAGGCCAAGTATGTAAATATGCACTAAAATATTTCCATATACTAAAACAACAACTTATGTTATTTAATTCTTGCAAGGAAAATTAGTTTTGTATGACACCAGTTGTTCGTTTCATGACACCGACGTCGTCATGACGAATCCAATATACACGCTATGTTTACCTGTAAACTAAGATTGAATTTAATGAGTATTATAACAATACTAATGTGTATGTTGACAATACACCCTGCTTTTATTAAAATTGTATAACATAAAACATCAAAGCGTTTAAAATAACACGAAACACAGCAAATAGTATTCCTTCAAAGTTTACTTATTGTCAGAGAACGCGTTCGGCTCAAGCATGTGAACAAACTTATGATGCAAAATTCTGCAAACTCGTTACGTTAAATACAGTACTGAAATGGCTCAATTTTTCAAAGAGGAACTTCAACATTTATGAATGTCTTGTTACAAAATGTACCATGATTAGAACGTCGACAGCATAACAGTTGTGTCCTTTCTCTACAAGTGCAAGTTTTTTTTACAAAACATCTTGGGATTTCTTTGGAATATTTTGTGGAATCAAGTGTGCAGTATATAAAACATATAGCGGAAATTCCAGAGTTGCCTTTTTTTTCCTTTCAGTATACTAAAACAACAACTCATGTTATCAATTTATATATATAACAGATGACACGTCTTCATTATACAGCTACAAACTTGTTTCTTGTACCTTTAAGACAAACTGGAGCGGTGGGGTTGTCCCAACTTCCACTAGCCAGACAGGTTGCTGTGGTTGTTCCACCCGAGGTTACTGCATAAGTGGCATCACATGTGTAAGTTACTGTATCTCCCTGTAGGAAAGTTGTACCAGTCACCCCTCCATTTGTTGCTGCAGTTGGGGCTGAAGCGCAGTCTGAAACATAGGTGAATTTCGTAAAAGATTTTATTTATTTTGAGTCTATTTATATTTTCGATATTTATTTAAAGACTTATTTACCAACGGTCATTACATGTCTCCGCCTTAATTCCGTTAAGCGATGGGAAATCTTATTATCAGGATTTTATAATGGATATTTCAACTATAAAACATGCTTAAAAACATTTTTTACTGAAATAATGCGTTAACCTGTTTAAAATTACCTATTAAATGTTTTAATTTTACAATATGCAAACTTTTAAAGCCGGAATTAAGGTTTTATTTTATACCCCAGCCAATCCCGTTTTCGCTTCTTGGAAAAAGGGTCGGGTGGGGTGTGAAAGTTAATACTTGGACCATGTAATGGAATTTGCATTGAAAAAGCATGGACACCTTTCCTATTTACTGCAAACATGATACATTACCGATTAGCTATGTGCAAATATATAAACTGAGGACCGAGTTAAGTTTTTTCTTTAAATAGCATTGTTATATCATGTATATTGAACAGTATATAGCAGTATATAATAGTAATACTTTGTACTTCACTTTTGTGAAGAAAACTAACAATTAACAATTCAGCTGGAATAAATATCGAAACGGTTGTTGATAATACATTGTTTTTAAAACAGAAATGAAACCACAAAAACAATTAGTGAAAAAACTGCTTTTATGTTTTAATAGAAGAAGAAGATTTTATTTCCTCGTCATTGGTCAACTGGGGTCGAAGCCATCCCCAATTAACCGTACATAGTTGCATACATAATTTGCAATAAGTCATAGAACGTTTAATGGCAAGAACAATGATGCAGCATTTATATTGTACTACAACAGTGTATGCATTTAAAATGTATATAATTACAACTTCAACACTAGTACTTTAGATTTATCAAGTGTTAAAACAAATGAGAATGAGACTGTTTGTGTACCCTTCAACATTATGAAGTCAATTTCCCAAATGTAAAACAGTAAATGTACCTTTACAACAGGAGAGCTAATATTACTCAAATAATAATTCGTTTCGTAAATTAAACGCTTTGTAAACGTAGGATGCTAGATTCTTAATATTTGTTTTACAGTCTATTTGCAATAAAGTAATCGCTTTATACATGCTAACCCTTTCAGTGAAATAAGGTTTAATTGTACTATTGATTTTATGAATATTGAGTTCTGCTCAACCCGGGGCTAGAGGGCGTGAGCGGTAGCTAGCATATTTCTCTACCGCTCATTGAAACATTCTCAATCAAACCGAGACTGGAATATTTCGAATGTGTCGTGCACGGCCGTTTCCAAAGGTCCATTATCATACTCTTTTTAAAATGTTCTTTCCTTAAATCTGAGTAAAGGCTACATTCGAATAAAAAGTTAAACTCATCTTCATATTGCATATGTTACATTTTCTATTTTCTCTTGGTGTTTGTATCAGCTTTTCAATCTACCCGTTTCAGTTTCAAGCCTCTGTGCTAAAACTCGAAGTCTTGTTAATGCTAAACTTTTGAATATTCACTATGACTAAATACGACTGAAACTAAAGCTCGAAATTGTTAGATAAAATATTGCTCCTGATGAGTCATTTAACCTCTCGTTCCAATTTTGTATATATGTATCGCGCAGTCTTCGCTTGAGTGTTAAAAGAAACACCGTTGTATTACCCACAAATTGCGCTAACAAAACATAATAGAAACCTAAACTGCAAAGTGTACGTCTGACGTCTAATATGTTTACTGCTTACACAAGTTAAATTGGGCGGTCCTCATCATTTAACACAACATTGAATTCCACCAGTGTCTCATGCAGTAAGTCTAACAGTGATTTACAGTTACCTACACAAACTTAACTTAGTGCCAGTATGTTTGTCATTCATTGTTGTTAGCTTTCTTCAGAAATGTACAGTTGCGTGATTATTTAACTTAACAACTATTAAATGGCACTTTTTAAAAAGGAGCCGAATTAAATTACTTGCTTAAGACGATTATCAGGATAAAAGTTTATCTGGAGTATTATTTAAAACAAGTATAGATAAATTTAGAATCATCAGTGTGTTAGTGTTATACATCATCATACACAGTTGTTTCCCATTACAAAACAACATGTGTGAGACAACTTCTATATTGGAAATACTAGCGTACACGCAGAAAGTTAACCAGATTTGTCTACGTATAACATATACAAATAAACACAACCGTATTAAAATAGAGAAAACACATGTGTAACGTTTGATTATAATTATGCCATGTATAATATACAACATGATACTAAGCTACAGTGACAATCCTAGCAGCGGCACGATTGACCTCGGAAAGCAAAAGGTCGCGTTAATATGACAAAGGTTTCAATAAATGTTTTGTTTGTTTGTAACAGACAGAAGTCGAGCGAGTGTTACTATACATAGATTGTAATGTCTATTTTTGTTTGGGATTCATTTACATGTTACACTTCGATGTCTGTCTTTCTTCTTTCATTTTTTGTTAAATTCCAAACCCTGTATCGTGTATCGTTCTTCTTCTTCTTTTTTTTTTTTTTAAATTATTTGTTTTATCTTAAAAACCTTTATTGGGGACACATAGAGATAAGGCTAGGATTTTTACGGTTTTAAAAAACACAAAAGTTCAGCAATGTCTTTACTGTGCACGGGGTATGGCTCTCCCTGCAATGGGATCGACGGTTTTACACTCCACTTGAAAGAATGCATACTTTCAAAATACCTTGTACGAGATTGCATAGTTATCCTGCGGGATTGCAGGAGTGTGTTTTAAAAATCGGAGATGTGACCGCACCTGGAATCGAACCCGAGACATTTTGAAAGAGTCGTAAAGAATGCTAACCATAGACATTTATTTTTATATCCATTTGCTAACCAATCGGCCACCGCAACTTTGTGTCATTAAACATGTGTTGATAATTTACATGTATAAACGGCTAACGCGCTACAAATATCCGCATTTGCTCATTTTAAATTGAATTATCACATAGCTTATGATGTGGGAGTGGAACACCATTCTATATTTTCGATATACCACTAGTTATATATATATGAAAATAAACCTAGTAAAAAAAACGATAATGTATATGATCCAATTCCCACGGTTTATGTCGGTTTCGCATGTTAAAGTGACAGGCAAAATGCAATAAAAATCGATACGTGAGTTATGTGATAAATAGAATCTAACATTCGTTCTCATTCATTATTGAATTTATTAAACTCGTTAGCAAAAATGAATGAGTACTCATGTAAGATCCCCTATTTACAGTATGAGCTACCAACTAAAAAAACATTCTACTCGTATTCAACTATGGCGTAACAGTAGAGCGTCCGGGGGGTCTTTTGTCCAAACTCTGACCAGTTCATACTAAAGACTTCACAGAAAGGGAACTTGTATGTCAACTGGTTGACGCTCAGCAAATAAAAGGCAGGAATGGTCGACCCGGTATCAGAAAAAAATTTGGGTTGAGTGTGGCAGTACTATAAAGTTGAGCATGCGTTCGTTGTATTACACCAATTTCCATGGACTTGTTTTAAGAAAACATATAGCCTTATAACCACACTCCATTCAATTTAATGCTTCTTTTTAAAATGTTAATACTTATTTTCTTTAGTTTTCTATTTTCAATGTTACTCACGTGAACAAGTCACACTACATGTCGGTGACTATTTACATGTTATATACATGTCTTGAAAGTATTTATAGTAACAAACACCATTCGCGGACATATGTATGACAGTTATAGAACAATGGACTTCCTGCGTCGTCTATTTTTAAAAACGTTACAAATACTTCAGCGAATGCCAAACAAGGTCATTCGTGCTGCTGCTTGTATTTCACTGTAAGATAATGTAATATGGTGTTTATTTATTGAGTGTAGCTCAATAAACATAATCCTTATATGCATTGGTGTCACTCAAAAACAAAATAATTGATCATAATGTACATATGTAAAGCAGATGGATGGCACTTACTATGAAAGTTGGGGACTTTCTTACATATGGGTTATGTAACTGCTAGTGTAATTCATCCTGGTCATTTGATGGGTCATGGATAATGTTTTACTAAAAGTATGCCTACTCATCCTCCCAATGACCCATGACGCAGCAATATGTCATGATGCCATAAACGCGTTATGTTTACTTGACAACGAAGACAAATTTAAATGAGTATTGTAACAATACTTCATGCTTTTAATAAAATTGCAAAGCAAAAAACAACAAAGCGCTTTGCAAATGCAATATAGTGGATCGTTAAAATGACAGAATTATGTCCGTTACGGCATTACGAGGCCAATTAATTCTTCTTTAAGGCACGATTCTCACGCTATATTAAATGAATATAGGCCAAGTATGTAAATATGCACTAAAATATTTCCATATACTAAAACAACAACTTATGTTATTTAATTCTTGCAAGGAAAATTAGTTTTGTATGACACCAGTTGTTCGTTTCATGACACCGACGTCGTCATGACGAATCCAATATACACGCTATGTTTACCTGTAAACTAAGATTGAATTTAATGAGTATTATAACAATACTAATGTGTATGTTGACAATACACCCTGCTTTTATTAAAATTGTATAACATAAAACATCAAAGCGTTTAAAATAACACGAAACACAGCAAATAGTATTCCTTCAAAGTTTACTTATTGTCAGAGAACGCGTTCGGCTCAAGCATGTGAACAAACTTATGATGCAAAATTCTGCAAACTCGTTACGTTAAATACAGTACTGAAATGGCTCAATTTTTCAAAGAGGAACTTCAACATTTATGAATGTCTTGTTACAAAATGTACCATGATTAGAACGTCGACAGCATAACAGTTGTGTCCTTTCTCTACAAGTGCAAGTTTTTTTTACAAAACATCTTGGGATTTCTTTGGAATATTTTGTGGAATCAAGTGTGCAGTATATAAAACATATAGCGGAAATTCCAGAGTTGCCTTTTTTTTCCTTTCAGTATACTAAAACAACAACTCATGTTATCAATTTATATATATAACAGATGACACGTCTTCATTATACAGCTACAAACTTGTTTCTTGTACCTTTAAGACAAACTGGAGCGGTGGGGTTGTCCCAACTTCCACTAGCCAGACAGGTTGCTGTGGTTGTTCCACCCGAGGTTACTGCATAAGTGGCATCACATGTGTAAGTTACTGTATCTCCCTGTAGGAAAGTTGTACCAGTCACCCCTCCATTTGTTGCTGCAGTTGGGGCTGAAGCGCAGTCTGAAACATAGGTGAATTTCGTAAAAGATTTTATTTATTTTGAGTCTATTTATATTTTCGATATTTATTTAAAGACTTATTTACCAACGGTCATTACATGTCTCCGCCTTAATTCCGTTAAGCGATGGGAAATCTTATTATCAGGATTTTATAATGGATATTTCAACTATAAAACATGCTTAAAAACATTTTTTACTGAAATAATGCGTTAACCTGTTTAAAATTACCTATTAAATGTTTTAATTTTACAATATGCAAACTTTTAAAGCCGGAATTAAGGTTTTATTTTATACCCCAGCCAATCCCGTTTTCGCTTCTTGGAAAAAGGGTCGGGTGGGGTGTGAAAGTTAATACTTGGACCATGTAATGGAATTTGCATTGAAAAAGCATGGACACCTTTCCTATTTACTGCAAACATGATACATTACCGATTAGCTATGTGCAAATATATAAACTGAGGACCGAGTTAAGTTTTTTCTTTAAATAGCATTGTTATATCATGTATATTGAACAGTATATAGCAGTATATAATAGTAATACTTTGTACTTCACTTTTGTGAAGAAAACTAACAATTAACAATTCAGCTGGAATAAATATCGAAACGGTTGTTGATAATACATTGTTTTTAAAACAGAAATGAAACCACAAAAACAATTAGTGAAAAAACTGCTTTTATGTTTTATTAGAAGAAGAAGATTTTATTTCCTCGTCATTGGTCAACTGGGGTCGAAGCCATCCCCAATTAACCGTACATAGTTGCATACATAATTTGCAATAAGTCATAGAACGTTTAATGGCAAGAACAATGATGCAGCATATATATTGTACTACAACAGTGTATGCATTTAAAATGTATATAATTACAACTTCAACACTAGTACTTTAGATTTATCAAGTGTTAAAACAAATGAGAATGAGACTGTTTGTGTACCCTTCAACATTATGAAGTCAATTTCCCAAATGTAAAACAGTAAATGTACCTTTACAACAGGAGAGCTAATATTACTCAAATAATAATTCGTTTCGTAAATTAAACGCTTTGTAAACGTAGGATGCTAGATTCTTAATATTTGTTTTACAGTCTATTTGCAATAAAGTAATCGCTTTATACATGCTAACCCTTTCAGTGAAATAAGGTTTAATTGTACTATTGATTTTATGAATATTGAGTTCTGCTCAACCCGGGGCTAGAGGGCGTGAGCGGTAGCTAGCATATTTCTCTACCGCTCATTGAAACATTCTCAATCAAACCGAGACTGGAATATTTCGAATGTGTCGTGCACGGCCGTTTCCAAAGGTCCATTATCATACTCTTTTTAAAATGTTCTTTCCTTAAATCTGAGTAAAGGCTACATTCGAATAAAAAGTGAAACTCATCTTCATATTGCATATGTTACATTTTCTATTTTCTCTTGGTGTTTGTATCAGCTTTTCAATCTACCCGTTTCAGTTTCAAGCCTCTGTGCTAAAACTCGAAGTCTTGTTAATGCTAAACTTTTGAATATTCACTATGACTAAATACGACTGAAACTAAAGCTCGAAATTGTTAGATAAAATATTGCTCCTGGTGAGTCATTTAACCTCTCGTTCCAATTTTGTATATATGTATCGCGCAGTCTTCGCTTGAGTGTTAAAAGAAACACCGTTGTATTACCCACAAATTGCGCTAACAAAACATAATAGAAACCTAAACTGCAAAGTGTACGTCTGACGTCTAATATGTTTACTGCTTACACAAGTTAAATTGGGCGGTCCTCATCATTTAACACAACATTGAATTCCACCAGTGTCTCATGCAGTAAGTCTAACAGTGATTTACAGTTACCTACACAAACTTAACTTAGTGCCAGTATGTTTGTCATTCATTGTTGTTAGCTTTCTTCAGAAATGTACAGTTGCGTGATTATTTAACTTAACAACTATTAAATGGCACTTTTTAAAAAGGAGCCGAATTAAATTACTTGCTTAAGACGATTATCAGGATAAAAGTTTATCTGGAGTATTATTTAAAACAAGTATAGATAAATTTAGAATCATCAGTGTGTTAGTGTTATACATCATCATACACAGTTGTTTCCCATTACAAAACAACATGTGTGAGACAACTTCTATATTGGAAATACTAAATAGAGAAAACACATGTGTAACGTTTGATTATAATTATGCCATGTATAATATACAACATGATACTAAGCTACAGTGACAATCCTAGCAGCGGCACGATTGACCTCGGAAAGCAAAAGGTCGCGTTAATATGACAAAGGTTTCAATAAATGTTTTGTTTGTTTGTAACAGACAGAAGTCGAGCGAGTGTTACTATACATAGACTGTAATGTCTATTTTTGTTTGGGATTCATTTACATGTTACACTTCGATGTCTGTCTTTCTTCTTTCATTTTTTGTTAAATTACAAACCCTGTATCGTGTATCGTTCTTCTTCTTCTTTCTTTTTTTTTTAAATTATTTGTTTTATCTTAAAAACCTTTATTGGGGACACATAGAGATAAGGCTAGGATTTTTACGGTTCTAAAAACGCAAAAGTTCAGCAATGTCTTTACTGTGCACGGGGTATGGCTCTCCCTGCAATGGGATCGACGGTTTTACACTCCACTTGAAAGAATGCATACTTTCAAAATACCTTGTACGAGATTGCATAGTTATCCTGCGGGATTGCAGGAGTGTGTTTTAAAAATCGGAGATGTGACCGCACCTGGAATCGAACCCGAGACATTTTGAAAGAGTCGTAAAGAATGCTAACCATAGACATTTATTTTTATATCCATTTGCTAACCAATCGGCCACCGCAACTTTATGTCATTAAACATGTGTTGATAATTTACATGTATAAACGGCTAACGCGCTACAAATATCCGCATTTGCTCATTTTAAATTGAATTATCACATAGCTTATGATGTGGGAGTGGAACACCATTCTATATTTTCGATATACCACTAGTTATATATATATGAAAATAAACCTAGTAAAAAAAACGATAATGTATATGATCCAATTCCCACGGTTTATGTCGGTTTCGCATGTTAAAGTGACAGGCAAATGCAATAAAAATCGATACGTGAGTTATGTGATAAATAGAATCTAACATTCGTTCTCATTCATTATTGAATTTATTAAACTCGTTAGCAAAAATGAATGAGTACTCATGTAAGATCCCCTATTTACAGTATGAGCTACCAACTAAAAAAACATTCTACTCGTATTCAACTATGGCGTAACAGTAGAGCGTCCGGGGGTCTTTTGTCCAAACTCTGACCAGTTCATACTAAAGACTTCACAGAAAGGGAACTTGTATGTCAACTGGTTGACGCTCAGCAAATAAAAGGCAGGAATGGTCGACCCGGTATCAGAAAAAAAAATTGGTTGAGTGTGGCAGTACTATAAAGTTGAGCATGCGTTCGTTGTATTACACCAATTTCCATGGACTTGTTTTAAGAAAACATATAGCCTTATAACCACACTCCATTCAATTTAATGCTTCTTTTTAAAATGTTAATACTTATTTTCTTTAGTTTTCTATTTTCAATGTTACTCACGTGAACAAGTCACACTACATGTCGGTGACTATTTACATGTTATATACATGTCTTGAAAGTATTTATAGTAACAAACACCATTCGCGGACATATGTATGACAGTTATAGAACAATGGACTTCCTGCGTCGTCTATTTTTAAAAACGTTACAAATACTTCAGCGAATGCCAAACAAGGTCATTCGTGCTGCTGCTTGTATTTCACTGTAAGATAATGTAATATGGTGTTTATTTATTGAGTGTAGCTCAATAAACATAATCCTTATATGCATTGGTGTCACTCAAAAACAAAATAATTGATCATAATGTACATATGTAAAGCAGATGGATGGCACTTACTATGAAAGTTGGGGACTTTCTTACATATGGGTTATGTAACTGCTAGTGTAATTCATCCTGGTCATTTGATGGGTCATGGATAATGTTTTACTAAAAGTATGCCTACTCATCCTCCCAATGACCCATGACGCAGCAATATGTCATGATGCCATAAACGCGTTATGTTTACTTGACAACGAAGACAAATTTAAATGAGTATTGTAACAATACTTCATGCTTTTAATAAAGTTGCAAAGCAAAAAACAACAAAGCGCTTTGCAAATGCAATATAGTGGATTGTTAAAATGACAGAATTATGTCCGTTACGGCATTACGAGGCCAATTAATTCTTCTTTAAGGCACGATTCTCACGCTATATTAAATGAATATAGGCCAAGTATGTAAATATGCACTAAAATATTTCCATATACTAAAACAACAACTTATGTTATTTAATTCTTGCAAGGAAAATTAGTTTTGTATGACACCAGTTGTTCGTTTCATGACACCGACGTCGTCATGACGAATCCAATATACACGCTACGTTTACCTGTAAACTAAGATTGAATTTAATGAGTATTATAACAATACTAATGTGTATGTTGACAATACACCCTGCTTTTATTAAAATTGTATAACATAAAACATCAAAGCGTTTAAAATAACACGAAACACAGCAAATAGTATTCCTTCAAAGTTTACTTATTGTCAGAGAACGCGTTCGGCTCAAGCATGTGAACAAACTTATGATGCAAAAATCTGCAAACTCGTTACGTTAAATACAGTACTGAAATGGCTCAATTTTTCAAAGAGGAACTTCAACATTTATGAATGTCTTGTTACAAAATGTACCATGATTAGAACGTCGACAGCATAACAGTTGTGTCCTTTCTCTACAAGTGCAAGTTTTTTTTACAAAACATCTTGGGATTTCTTTGGAATATTTTGTGGAATCAAGTGTGCAGTATATAAAACATATAGCGGAAATTCCAGAGTTGCCTTTTTTTTCCTTTCAGTATACTAAAACAACAACTCATGTTATCAATTTATATATATAACAGATGACACGTCTTCATTATACAGCTACAAACTTGTTTCTTGTACCTTTAAGACAAACTGGAGCGGTGGGGTTGTCCCAACTTCCACTAGCCAGACAGGTTGCTGTGGTTGTTCCACCCGAGGTTACTGCATAAGTGGCATCACATGTGTAAGTTACTGTATCTCCCTGTAGGAAAGTTGTACCAGTCACCCCTCCATTTGTTGCTGCAGTTGGGGCTGAAGCGCAGTCTGAAACATAGGTGAATTTCGTAAAAGATTTTATTTATTTTGAGTCTATTTATATTTTCGATATTTATTTAAAGACTTATTTACCAACGGTCATTACATGTCTCCGCCTTAATTCCGTTAAGCGATGGGAAATCTTATTATCAGGATTTTATAATGGATATTTCAACTATAAAACATGCTTAAAAACATTTTTTACTGAAATAATGCGTTAACCTGTTTAAAATTACCTATTAAATGTTTTAATTTTACAATATGCAAACTTTTAAAGCCGGAATTAAGGTTTTATTTTATACCCCAGCCAATCCCGTTTTCGCTTCTTGTAAAAAGGGTCGGGTGGGGTGTGAAAGTTAATACTTGGACCATGTAATGGAATTTGCATTGAAAAAGCATGGACACCTTTCCTATTTACTGCAAACATGATACATTACCGATTAGCTATGTGCAAATATATAAACTGAGGACCGAGTTAAGTTTTTTCTTTAAATAGCATTGTTATATCATGTATATTGAACAGTATATAGCAGTATATAATAGTAATACTTTGTACTTCACTTTTGTGAAGAAAACTAACAATTAACAATTCAGCTGGAATAAATATCGAAACGGTTGTTGATAATACATTGATTTTAAAACAGAAATGAAACCACAAAAAACAATTAGTGAAAAAACTGCTTTTATGTTTTAATAGAAGAAGAAGATTTTATTTCCTCGTCATTGGTCAACTGGGGTCGAAGCCATCCCCAATTAACCGTACATAGTTGCATACATAATTTGCAATAAGTCATAGAACGTTTAATGGCAAGAACAATGATGCAGCATATATATTGTACTACAACAGTGTATGCATTTAAAATGTATATAATTACAACTTCAACACTAGTACTTTAGATTTATCAAGTGTTAAAACAAATGAGAATGAGACTGTTTGTGTACCCTTCAACATTATGAAGTCAATTTCCCAAATGTAAAACAGTAAATGTACCTTTACAACAGGAGAGCTAATATTACTCAAATAATAATTCGTTTCGTAAATTAAACGCTTTGTAAACGTAGGATGCTAGATTCTTAATATTTGTTTTACAGTCTATTTGCAATAAAGTAATCGCTTTATACATGCTAACCCTTTCAGTGAAATAAGGTTTAATTGTACTATTGATTTTATGAATATTGAGTTCTGCTCAACCCGGGGCTAGAGGGCGTGAGCGGTAGCTAGCATATTTCTCTACCGCTCATTGAAACATTCTCAATCAAACCGAGACTGGAATATTTCGAATGTGTCGTGCACGGCCGTTTCCAAAGGTCCATTATCATACTCTTTTTAAAATGTTCTTTCCTTAAATCTGAGTAAAGGCTACATTCGAATAAAAAGTGAAACTCATCTTCATATTGCATATGTTACATTTTCTATTTTCTCTTGGTGTTTGTATCAGCTTTTCAATCTACCCGTTTCAGTTTCAAGCCTCTGTGCTAAAACTCGAAGTCTTGTTAATGCTAAACTTTTGAATATTCACTATGACTAAATACGACTGAAACTAAAGCTCGAAATTGTTAGATAAAATATTGCTCCTGGTGAGTCATTTAACCTCTCGTTCCAATTTTGTATATATGTATCGCGCAGTCTTCGCTTGAGTGTTAAAAGAAACACCGTTGTATTACCCACAAATTGCGCTAACAAAACATAATAGAAACCTAAACTGCAAAGTGTACGTCTGACGTCTAATATGTTTACTGCTTACACAAGTTAAATTGGGCGGTCCTCATCATTTAACACAACATTGAATTCCACCAGTGTCTCATGCAGTAAGTCTAACAGTGATTTACAGTTACCTACACAAACTTAACTTAGTGCCAGTATGTTTGTCATTCATTGTTGTTAGCTTTCTTCAGAAATGTACAGTTGCGTGATTATTTAACTTAACAACTATTAAATGGCACTTTTTAAAAAGGAGCCGAATTAAATTACTTGCTTAAGACGATTATCAGGATAAAAGTTTATCTGGAGTATTATTTAAAACAAGTATAGATAAATTTAGAATCATCAGTGTGTTAGTGTTATACATCATCATACACAGTTGTTTCCCATTACAAAACAACATGTGTGAGACAACTTCTATATTGGAAATACTAGCGTACACGCAGAAAGTTAACCATATTTGTCTACGTATAACATATACAAATAAACACAACCGTATTAAAATAGAGAAAACACATGTGTAACGTTTGATTATAATTATGCCATGTATAATATACAACATGATACTAAGCTACAGTGACAATCCTAGCAGCGGCACGATTGACCTCGGAAAGCAAAAGGTCGCGTTAATATGACAAAGGTTTCAATAAATGTTTTGTTTGTTTGTAACAGACAGAAGTCGAGCGAGTGTTACTATACATAGATTGTAATGTCTATTTTTGTTTGGGATTCATTTACATGTTACACTTCGATGTCTGTCTTTCTTCTTTCATTTTTTGTTAAATTCCAAACCCTGTATCGTGTATCGTTCTTCTTCTTCTTTCTTTTTTTTTTAAATTATTTGTTTTATCTTAAAAACCTTTATTGGGGACACATAGAGATAAGGCTAGGATTTTTACGGTTCTAAAAACACAAAAGTTCAGCAATGTCTTTACTGTGCACGGGGTATGGCTCTCCCTGCAATGGGATCGACGGTTTTACACTCCACTTGAAAGAATGCATACTTTCAAAATACCTTGTACGAGATTGCATAGTTATCCTGCGGGATTGCAGGAGTGTGTTTTAAAAATCGGAGATGTGACCGCACCTGGAATCGAACCCGAGACATTTTGAAAGAGTCGTAAAGAATGCTAACCATAGACATTTATTTTTATATCCATTTGCTAACCAATCGGCCACCGCAACTTTATGTCATTAAACATGTGTTGATAATTTACATGTATAAACGGCTAACGCGCTACAAATATCCGCATTTGCTCATTTTAAATTGAATTATCACATAGCTTATGATGTGGGAGTGGAACACCATTCTATATTTTCGATATACCACTAGTTATATATATATGAAAATAAACCTAGTAAAAAAAACGATAATGTATATGATCCAATTCCCACGGTTTATGTCGGTTTCGCATGTTAAAGTGACAGGCAAAATGCAATAAAAATCGATACGTGAGTTATGTGATAAATAGAATCTAACATTCGTTCTCATTCATTATTGAATTTATTAAACTCGTTAGCAAAAATGAATGAGTACTCATGTAAGATCCCCTATTTACAGTATGAGCTACCAACTAAAAAAGCATTCTACTCGTATTCAACTATGGCGTAACAGTAGAGCGTCCGGGGGGTCTTTTGTCCAAACTCTGACCAGTTCATACTAAAGACTTCACAGAAAGGGAACTTGTATGTCAACTGGTTGACGCTCAGCAAATAAAAGGCAGGAATGGTCGACCCGGTATCAGAAAAAAAATTTGGTTGAGTGTGGCAGTACTATAAAGTTGAGCATGCGTTCGTTGTATTACACCAATTTCCATGGACTTGTTTTAAGAAAACATATAGCCTTATAACCACACTCCATTCAATTTAATGCTTCTTTTTAAAATGTTAATACTTATTTTCTTTAGTTTTCTATTTTCAATGTTACTCACGTGAACAAGTCACACTACATGTCGGTGACTATTTACATGTTATATACATGTCTTGAAAGTATTTATAGTAACAAACACCATTCGCGGACATATGTATGACAGTTATAGAACAATGGACTTCCTGCGTCGTCTATTTTTAAAAACGTTACAAATACTTCAGCGAATGCCAAACAAGGTCATTCGTGCTGCTGCTTGTATTTCACTGTAAGATAATGTAATATGGTGTTTATTTATTGAGTGTAGCTCAATAAACATAATCCTTATATGCATTGGTGTCACTCAAAAACAAAATAATTGATCATAATGTACATATGTAAAGCAGATGGATGGCACTTACTATGAAAGTTGGGGACTTTCTTACATATGGGTTATGTAACTGCTAGTGTAATTCATCCTGGTCATTTGATGGGTCATGGATAATGTTTTACTAAAAGTATGCCTACTCATCCTCCCAATGACCCATGACGCAGCAATATGTCATGATGCCATAAACGCGTTATGTTTACTTGACAACGAAGACAAATTTAAATGAGTATTGTAACAATACTTCATGCTTTTAATAAAATTGCAAAGCAAAAAACAACAAAGCGCTTTGCAAATGCAATATAGTGGATCGTTAAAATGACAGAATTATGTCCGTTACGGCATTACGAGGCCAATTAATTCTTCTTTAAGGCACGATTCTCACGCTATATTAAATGAATATAGGCCAAGTATGTAAATATGCACTAAAATATTTCAATATACTAAAACAACAACTTATGTTATTTAATTCTTGCAAGGAAAATTAGTTTTGTATGACACCAGTTGTTCGTTTCATGACACCGACGTCGTCATGACGAATCCAATATACACGCTATGTTTACCTGTAAACTAAGATTGAATTTAATGAGTATTATAACAATACTAATGTGTATGTTGACAATACACCCTGCTTTTATTAAAATTGTATAACATAAAACATCAAAGCGTTTAAAATAACACGAAACACAGCAAATAGTATTCCTTCAAAGTTTACTTATTGTCAGAGAACGCGTTCGACTCAAGCATGTGAACAAACTTATGATGCAAAATTCTGCAAACTCGTTACGTTAAATACAGTACTGAAATGGCTCAATTTTTCAAAGAGGAACTTCAACATTTATGAATGTCTTGTTACAAAATGTACCATGATTAGAACGTCGACAGCATAACAGTTGTGTCCTTTCTCTACAAGTGCAAGTTTTTTTTACAAAACATCTTGGGATTTCTTTGGAATATTTTGTGGAATCAAGTGTGCAGTATATACAACATATAGCGGAAATTCCAGAGTTGCCTTTTTTTTCCTTTCAGTATACTAAAACAACAACTCATGTTATCAATTTATATATATAACAGATGACACGTCTTCATTATACAGCTACAAACTTGTTTCTTGTACCTTTAAGACAAACTGGAGCGGTGGGGTTGTCCCAACTTCCACTAGCCAGACAGGTTGCTGTGGTTGTTCCACCCGAGGTTACTGCATAAGTGGCATCACATGTGTAAGTTACTGTATCTCCCTGTAGGAAAGTTGTACCAGTCACCCCTCCATTTGTTGCTGCAGTTGGGGCTGAAGCGCAGTCTGAAACATAGGTGAATTTCGTAAAAGATTTTATTTATTTTGAGTCTATTTATATTTTCGATATTTATTTAAAGACTTATTTACCAACGGTCATTACATGTCTCCGCCTTAATTCCGTTAAGCGATGGGAAATCTTATTATCAGGATTTTATAATGGATATTTCAACTATAAAACATGCTTAAAAACATTTTTTACTGAAATAATGCGTTAACCTGTTTAAAATTACCTATTAAATGTTTTAATTTTACAATATGCAAACTTTTAAAGCCGGAATTAAGGTTTTATTTTATACCCCAGCCAATCCCGTTTTCGCTTCTTGGAAAAAGGGTCGGGTGGGGTGTGAAAGTTAATACTTGGACCATGTAATGGAATTTGCATTGAAAAAGCATGGACACCTTTCCTATTTACTGCAAACATGATACATTACCGATTAGCTATGTGCAAATATATAAACTGAGGACCGAGTTAAGTTTTTTCTTTAAATAGCATTGTTATATCATGTATATTGAACAGTATATAGCAGTATATAATAGTAATACTTTGTACTTCACTTTTGTGAAGAAAACTAACAATTAACAATTCAGCTGGAATAAATATCGAAACGGTTGTTGATAATACATTGTTTTTAAAACAGAAATGAAACCACAAAAACAATTAGTAAAAAAAATTGCTTTTATGTTTTAATAGAAGAAGAAGATTTTATTTCCTCGTCATTGGTCAACTGGGGTCGAAGCAATCCCCAATTAACCATAAAAAGTTGCATACATAATTTGCAATAAGTCATAGAACGTTTAATGGAAAGAACAATGATGCAGCATATATATTGTACTACAACAGTGTATGCATTTAAAATGTATATAATTACAACTTCAACACTAGTACTTTAGATTTATCAAGTGTTAAAACAAATGAGAATGAGACTGTTTGTGTACCCTTCAACATTATGAAGTCAATTTCCCAAATGTAAAACAGTAAATGTACCTTTACAACAGGAGAGCTAATATTACTCAAATAATAATTCGTTTCGTAAATTAAACGCTTTGTAAACGTAGGATGCTAGATTCTTAATATTTGTTTTACAGTCTATTTGCAATAAAGTAATCGCTTTATACATGCTAACCCTTTCAGTGAAATAAGGTTTAATTGTACTATTGATTTTATGAATATTGAGTTCTGCTCAACCCGGGGCTAGAGGGCGTGAGCGGTAGCTAGCATATTTCTCTACCGCTCATTGAAACATTCTCAATCAAACCGAGACTGGAATATTTCGAATGTGTCGTGCACGGCCGTTTCCAAAGGTCCATTATCATACTCTTTTTAAAATGTTCTTTCCTTAAATCTGAGTAAAGGCTACATTCGAATAAAAAGTGAAACTCATCTTCATATTGCATATGTTACATTTTCTATTTTCTCTTGGTGTTTGTATCAGCTTTTCAATCTACCCGTTTCAGTTTCAAGCCTCTGTGCTAAAACTCGAAGTCTTGTTAATGCTAAACTTTTGAATATTCACTATGACTAAATACGACTGAAACTAAAGCTCGAAATTGTTAGATAAAATATTGCTCCTGGTGAGTCATTTAACCTCTCGTTCCAATTTTGTATATATGTATCGCGCAGTCTTCGCTTGAGTGTTAAAAGAAACACCGTTGTATTACCCACAAATTGCGCTAACAAAACATAATAGAAACCTAAACTGCAAAGTGTACGTCTGACGTCTAATATGTTTACTGCTTACACAAGTTAAATTGGGCGGTCCTCATCATTTAACACAACATTGAATTCCACCAGTGTCTCATGCAGTAAGTCTAACAGTGATTTACAGTTACCTACACAAACTTAACTTAGTGCCAGTATGTTTGTCATTCATTGTTGTTAGCTTTCTTCAGAAATGTACAGTTGCGTGATTATTTAACTTAACAACTATTAAATGGCACTTTTTAAAAAGGAGCCGAATTAAATTACTTGCTTAAGACGATTATCAGGATAAAAGTTTATCTGGAGTATTATTTAAAACAAGTATAGATAAATTTAGAATCATCAGTGTGTTAGTGTTATACATCATCATACACAGTTGTTTCCCATTACAAAACAACATGTGTGAGACAACTTCTATATTGGAAATACTAGCGTACACGCAGAAAGTTAACCAGATTTGTCTACGTATAACATATACAAATAAACACAACCGTATTAAAATAGAGAAAACACATGTGTAACGTTTGATTATAATTATGCCATGTATAATATACAACATGATACTAAGCTACAGTGACAATCCTAGCAGCGGCACGATTGACCTCGGAAATCAAAAGGTCGCGTTAATATGACAAAGGTTTCAATAAATGTTTTGTTTGTTTGTAACAGACAGAAGTCGAGCGAGTGTTACTATACATAGATTGTAATGTCTATTTTTGTTTGGGATTCATTTACATGTTACACTTCGATGTCTGTCTTTCTTCTTTCATTTTTTGTTAAATTCCAAACCCTGTATCGTGTATCGTTCTTCTTCTTCTTTCTTTTTTTTTTAAATTATTTGTTTTATCTTAAAAACCTTTATTGGGAACACATAGAGATAAGGCTAGGATTTTTACGGTTCTAAAAACACAAAAGTTCAGCAATGTCTTTACTGTGCACGGGGTATGGCTCTCCCTGCAATGGGATCGACGGTTTTACACTCCACTTGAAAGAATGCATACTTTCAAAATACCTTGTACGAGATTGCATAGTTATCCTGCGGGATTGCAGGAGTGTGTTTTAAAAATCGGAGATGTGACCGCACCTGGAATCGAACCCGAGACATTTTGAAAGAGTCGTAAAGAATGCTAACCATAGACATTTATTTTTATATTCATTTGCTAACCAATCGGCCACCGCAACTTTATGTCATTAAACATGTGTTGATAATTTACATGTATAAACGGCTAACGCGCTACAAATATCCGCATTTGCTCATTTTAAATTGAATTATCACATAGCTTATGATGTGGGAGTGGAACACCATTCTATATTTTCGATATACCACTAGTTATATATATATGAAAATAAACCTAGTAAAAAAAACGATAATGTATATGATCCAATTCCCACGGTTTATGTCGGTTTCGCATGTTAAAGTGACAGGCAAAATGCAATAAAAATCGATACGTGAGTTATGTGATAAATAGAATCTAACATTCGTTCTCATTCATTATTGAATTTATTAAACTCGTTAGCAAAAATGAATGAGTACTCATGTAAGATCCCCTATTTACAGTATGAGCTACCAACTAAAAAAGCATTCTACTCGTATTCAACTATGGCGTAACAGTAGAGCGTCCGGGGGGTCTTTTGTCCAAACTCTGACCAGTTCATACTAAAGACTTCACAGAAAGGGAACTTGTATGTCAACTGGTTGACGCTCAGCAAATAAAAGGCAGGAATGGTCGACCCGGTATCAGAAAAAAATGTTGGTTGAGTGTGGCAGTACTATAAAGTTGAGCATGCGTTCGTTGTATTACACCAATTTCCATGGACTTGTTTTAAGAAAACATATAGCCTTATAACCACACTCCATTCAATTTAATGCTTCTTTTTAAAATGTTAATACTTATTTTCTTTAGTTTTCTATTTTCAATGTTACTCACGTGAACAAGTCACACTACATGTCGGTGACTATTTACATGTTATATACATGTCTTGAAAGTATTTATAATAACAAACACCATTCGCGGACATATGTATGACAGTTATAGAACAATGGACTTCCTGCGTCGTCTATTTTTAAAAACGTTACAAATACTTCAGCGAATGCCAAACAAGGTCATTCGTGCTGCTGCTTGTATTTCACTGTAAGATAATGTAATATGGTGTTTATTTATTGAGTGTAGCTCAATAAACATAATCCTTATATGCATTGGTGTCACTCAAAAACAAAATAATTGATCATAATGTACATATGTAAAGCAGATGGATGGCACTTACTATGAAAGTTGGGGACTTTCTTACATATGGGTTATGTAACTGCTAGTGTAATTCATCCTGGTCATTTGATGGGTCATGGATAATGTTTTACTAAAAGTATGCCTACTCATCCTCCCAATGACCCATGACGCAGCAATATGTCATGATGCCATAAACGCGTTATGTTTACTTGACAACGAAGACAAATTTAAATGAGTATTGTAACAATACTTCATGCTTTTAATAAAATTGCAAAGCAAAAAACAACAAAGCGCTTTGCAAATGCAATATAGTGGATCGTTAAAATGACAGAATTATGTCCGTTACGGCATTACGAGGCCAATTAATTCTTCTTTAAGGCACGATTCTCACGCTATATTAAATGAATATAGGCCAAGTATGTAAATATGCACTAAAATATTTCCATATACTAAAACAACAACTTATGTTATTTAATTCTTGCAAGGAAAATTAGTTTTGTATGACACCAGTTGTTCGTTTCATGACACCGACGTCGTCATGACGAATCCAATATACACGCTATGTTTACCTGTAAACTAAGATTGAATTTAATGAGTATTATAACAATACTAATGTGTATGTTGACAATACACCCTGCTTTTATTAAAATTGTATAACATAAAACATCAAAGCGTTTAAAATAACACGAAACACAGCAAATAGTATTCCTTCAAAGTTTACTTATTGTCAGAGAACGCGTTCGGCTCAAGCATGTGAACAAACTTATGATGCAAAATTCTGCAAACTCGTTACGTTAAATACAGTACTGAAATGGCTCAATTTTTCAAAGAGGAACTTCAACATTTATGAATGTCTTGTTACAAAATGTACCATGATTAGAACGTCGACAGCATAACAGTTGTGTCCTTTCTCTACAAGTGCAAGTTTTTTTTACAAAACATCTTGGGATTTCTTTGGAATATTTTGTGGAATCAAGTGTGCAGTATATAAAACATATAGCGGAAATTCCAGAGTTGCCTTTTTTTTCCTTTCAGTATACTAAAACAACAACTCATGTTATCAATTTATATATATAACAGATGACACGTCTTCATTATACAGCTACAAACTTGTTTCTTGTACCTTTAAGACAAACTGGAGCGGTGGGGTTGTCCCAACTTCCACTAGCCAGACAGGTTGCTGTGGTTGTTCCACCCGAGGTTACTGCATAAGTGGCATCACATGTGTAAGTTACTGTATCTCCCTGTAGGAAAGTTGTACCAGTCACCCCTCCATTTGTTGCTGCAGTTGGGGCTGAAGCGCAGTCTGAAACAGGTGAATTTCGTAAAAGATTTTATTTATTTTGAGTCTATTTATATTTTCGATATTTATTTAAAGACTTATTTACCAACGGACATTACATGTCTCCGCCTTAATTCCGTTAAGCGATGGGAAATCTTATTATCAGGATTTTATAATGGATATTTCAACTATAAAACATGCTTAAAAACATTTTTTACTGAAATAATGCGTTAACCTGTTTAAAATTACCTATTAAATGTTTTAATTTTACAATATGCAAACTTTTAAAGCCGGAATTAAGGTTTTATTTTATACCCCAGCCAATCCCGTTTTCGCTTCTTGGAAAAAGGGTCGGGTGGGGTGTGAAAGTTAATACTTGGACCATGTAATGGAATTTGCATTGAAAAAGCATGGACACCTTTCCTATTTACTGCAAACATGATACATTACCGATTAGCTATGTGCAAATATATAAACTGAGGACCGAGTTAAGTTTTTTCTTTAAATAGCATTGTTATATCATGTATATTGAACAGTATATAGCAGTATATAATAGTAATACTTTGTACTTCACTTTTGTGAAGAAAACTAACAATTAACAATTCAGCTGGAATAAATATCGAAACGGTTGTTGATAATACATTGTTTTTAAAACAGAAATGAAACCACAAAAACAATTAGTGAAAAAACTGCTTTTATGTTTTAATAGAAGAAGAAGATTTTATTTCCTCGTCATTGGTCAACTGGGGTCGAAGCCATCCCCAATTAACCGTACATAGTTGCATACATAATTTGCAATAAGTCATAGAACGTTTAATGGCAAGAACAATGATGCAGCATATATATTGTACTAAAACAGTGTATGCATTTAAAATGTATATAATTACAACTTCAACACTAGTACTTTAGATTTATCAAGTGTTAAAACAAATGAGAATGAGACTGTTTGTGTACCCTTCAACATTATGAAGTCAATTTCCCAAATGTAAAACAATAAATGTACCTTTACAACAGGAGAGCTAATATTACTCAAATAATAATTCGCTTCGTAAATTAAACGCTTTGTAAACGTAGGATGCTAGATTCTTAATATTTGTTTTACAGTCTATTTGCAATAAAGTAATCGCTTTATACATGCTAACCCTTTCAGTGAAATAAGGTTTAATTGTACTATTGATTTTATGAATATTGAGTTCTGCTCAACCCGGGGCTAGAGGGCGTGAGCGGTAGCTAGCATATTTCTCTACCGCTCATTGAAACATTCTAAATCAAACCGAGACTGGAATATTTCGAATGTGTCGTGCACGGCCGTTTCCAAAGGTCCATTATCATACTCTTTTTAAAATGTTCTTTCCTTAAATCTGAGTAAAGGCTACATTCGAATAAAAAGTGAAACTCATCTTCATATTGCATATGTTACATTTTCTATTTTCTCTTGGTGTTTGTATCAGCTTTTCAATCTACCCGTTTCAGTTTCAAGCCTCTGTGCTAAAACTCGAAGTCTTGTTAATGCTAAACTTTTGAATATTCACTATGACTAAATACGACTGAAACTAAAGCTCGAAATTGTTAGATAAAATATTGCTCCTGGTGAGTCATTTAACCTCTCGTTCCAATTTTGTATATATGTATCGCGCAGTCTTCGCTTGAGTGTTAAAAGAAACACCGTTGTATTACCCACAAATTGCGCTAACAAAACATAATAGAAACCTAAACTGCAAAGTGTACGTCTGACGTCTAATATGTTTACTGCTTACACAAGTTAAATTGGGCGGTCCTCATCATTTAACACAACATTGAATTCCACCAGTGTCTCATGCAGTAAGTCTAACAGTGATTTACAGTTACCTACACAAACTTAACTTAGTGCCAGTATGTTTGTCATTCATTGTTGTTAGCTTTCTTCAGAAATGTACAGTTGCGTGATTATTTAACTTAACAACTATTAAATGGCACTTTTTAAAAAGGAGCCGAATTAAATTACTTGCTTAAGACGATTATCAGGATAAAAGTTTTTCTGGAGTATTATTTAAAACAAGTATAGATAAATTTAGAATCATCAGTGTGTTAGTGTTATACATCATCATACACAGTTGTTTCCCATTACAAAACAACATGTGTGAGACAACTTCTATATTGGAAATACTAGCGTACACGCAGAAAGTTAACCAGATTTGTCTACGTATAACATATACAAATAAACACAACCGTATTAAAATAGAGAAAACACATGTGTAACGTTTGATTATAATTATGCCATGTATAATATACAACATGATACTAAGCTACAGTGACAATCCTAGCAGCGGCACGATTGACCTCGGAAAGCAAAAGGTCGCGTTAATATGACAAAGGTTTCAATAAATGTTTTGTTTGTTTGTAACAGACAGAAGTCGAGCGAGTGTTACTATACATAGATTGTAATGTCTATTTTTGTTTGGGATTCATTTACATGTTACACTTCGATGTCTGTCTTTCTTCTTTCATTTTTTGTTAAATTCCAAACCCTGTATCGTGTATCGTTCTTCTTCTTCTTTCTTTTTTTTTTAAATTATTTGTTTTATCTTAAAAACCTTTATTGGGGACACATAGAGATAAGGCTAGGATTTTTACGGTTCTAAAAACACAAAAGTTCAGCAATGTCTTTACTGTGCACGGGGTATGGCTCTCCCTGCAATGGGATCGACGGTTTTACACTCCACTTGAAAGAATGCATACTTTCAAAATACCTTGTACGAGATTGCATAGTTATCCTGCGGGATTGCAGGAGTGTGTTTTAAAAATCGGAGATGTGACCGCACCTGGAATCGAACCCGAGACATTTTGAAAGAGTCGTAAAGAATGCTAACCATAGACATTTATTTTTATATCCATTTGCTAACCAATCGGCCACCGCAACTTTATATCATTAAACATGTGTTGATAATTTACATGTATAAACGGCTAACGCGCTACAAATATCCGCATTTGCTCATTTTAAATTGAATTATCACATAGCTTATGATGTGGGAGTGGAACACCATTCTATATTTTCGATATACCACTAGTTATATATATATGAAAATAAACCTAGTAAAAAAAACGATAATGTATATGATCCAATTCCCACGGTTTATGTCGGTTTCGCATGTTAAAGTGACAGGCAAAATGCAATAAAAATCGATACGTGAGTTATGTGTTAAATAGAATCTAACATTCGTTCTCATTCATTATTGAATTTATTAAACTCGTTAGCAAAAATGAATGAGTACTCATGTAAGATCCCCTATTTACAGTATGAGCTACCAACTAAAAAAACATTCTACTCGTATTCAACTATGGCGTAACAGTAGAGCGTCCGGGGGGTCTTTTGTCCAAACTCTGACCAGTTCATACTAAAGACTTCACAGAAAGGGAACTTGTATGTCAACTGGTTGATGCTCAGCAAATAAAAGGCAGGAATGGTCGACCCGGTATCAGAAAAAAATTTTGGTTGAGTGTGGCAGTACTATAAAGTTGAGCATGCGTTCGTTGTATTACACCAATTTCCATGGACTTGTTTTAAGAAAACATATAGCCTTATAACCACACTCCATTCAATTTAATGCTTCTTTTTAAAATGTTAATACTTATTTTCTTTAGTTTTCTATTTTCAATGTTACTCACGTGAACAAGTCACACTACATGTCGGTGACTATTTACATGTTATATACATGTCTTGAAAGTATTTATAGTAACAAACACCATTCGCGGACATATGTATGACAGTTATAGAACAATGGACTTCCTGCGTCGTCTATTTTTAAAAACGTTACAAATACTTCAGCGAATGCCAAACAAGGTCATTCGTGCTGCTGCTTGTATTTCACTGTAAGATAATGTAATATGGTGTTTATTTATTGAGTGTAGCTCAATAAACATAATCCTTATATGCATTGGTGTCACTCAAAAACAAAATAATTGATCATAATGTACATATGTAAAGCAGATGGATGGCACTTACTATGAAAGTTGGGGACTTTCTTACATATGGGTTATGTAACTGCTAGTGTAATTCATCCTGGTCATTTGATGGGTCATGGATAATGTTTTACTAAAAGTATGCCTACTCATCCTCCCAATGACCCATGACGCAGCAATATGTCATGATGCCATAAACGCGTTATGTTTACTTGACAACGAAGACAAATTTAAATGAGTATTGTAACAATACTTCATGCTTTTAATAAAATTGCAAAGCAAAAAACAACAAAGCGCTTTGCAAATGCAATATAGTGGATCGTTAAAATGACAGAATTATGTCCGTTACGGCATTACGAGGCCAATTAATTCTTCTTTAAGGCACGATTCTCACGCTATATTAAATGAATATAGGCCAAGTATGTAAATATGCACTAAAATATTTCCATATACTAAAACAACAACTTATGTTATTTAATTCTTGCAAGGAAAATTAGTTTTGTATGACACCAGTTGTTCGTTTCATGACACCGACGTCGTCATGACGAATCCAATATACACGCTATGTTTACCTGTAAACTAAGATTGAATTTAATGAGTATTATAACAATACTAATGTGTATGTTGACAATACACCCTGCTTTTATTAAAATTGTATAACATAAAACATCAAAGCGTTTAAAATAACACGAAACACAGCAAATAGTATTCCTTCAAAGTTTACTTATTGTCAGAGAACGCGTTCGGCTCAAGCATGTGAACAAACTTATGATGCAAAATTCTGCAAACTCGTTACGTTAAATACAGTACTGAAATGGCTCAATTTTTCAAAGAGGAACTTCAACATTTATGAATGTCTTGTTACAAAATGTACCATGATTAGAACGTCGACAGCATAACAGTTGTGTCCTTTCTCTACAAGTGCAAGTTTTTTTTACAAAACATCTTGGGATTTCTTTGGAATATTTTGTGGAATCAAGTGTGCAGTATATAAAACATATAGCGGAAATTCCAGAGTTGCCTTTTTTTTCCTTTCAGTATACTAAAACAACAACTCATGTTATCAATTTATATATATAACAGATGACACGTCTTCATTATACAGCTACAAACTTGTTTCTTGTACCTTTAAGACAAACTGGAGCGGTGGGGTTGTCCCAACTTCCACTAGCCAGACAGGTTGCTGTGGTTGTTCCACCCGAGGTTACTGCATAAGTGGCATCACATGTGTAAGTTACTGTATCTCCCTGTAGGAAAGTTGTACCAGTCACCCCTCCATTTGTTGCTGCAGTTGGGGCTGAAGCGCAGTCTGAAACATAGGTGAATTTCGTAAAAGATTTTATTTATTTTGAGTCTATTTATATTTTCGATATTTATTTAAAGACTTATTTACCAACGGTCATTACATGTCTCCGCCTTAATTCCGTTAAGCGATGGGAAATCTTATTATCAGGATTTTATAATGGATATTTCAACTATAAAACATGCTTAAAAACATTTTTTACTGAAATAATGCGTTAACCTGTTTAAAATTACCTATTAAATGTTTTAATTTTACAATATGCAAACTTTTAAAGCCGGAATTAAGGTTTTATTTTATACCCCAGCCAATCCCGTTTTCGCTTCTTGGAAAAAGGGTCGGGTGGGGTGTGAAAATTAATACTTGGACCATGTAATGGAATTTGCATTGAAAAAGCATGGACACCTTTCCTATTTACTGCAAACATGATACATTACCGATTAGCTATGTGCAAATATATAAACTGAGGACCGAGTTAAGTTTTTTCTTTAAATAGCATTGTTATATCATGTATATTGAACAGTATATAGCAGTATATAATAGTAATACTTTGTACTTCACTTTTGTGAAGAAAACTAACAATTAACAATTCAGCTGGAATAAATATCGAAACGGTTGTTGATAATACATTGTTTTTAAAACAGAAATGAAACCACAAAAACAATTAGTGAAAAAACTGCTTTTATGTTTTAATAGAAGAAGAAGATTTTATTTCCTCGTCATTGGTCAACTGGGGTCGAAGCCATCCCCAATTAACCGTACATAGTTGCATACATAATTTGCAATAAGTCATAGAACGTTTAATGGCAAGAACAATGATGCAGCATATATATTGTACTACAACAGTGTATGCATTTAAAATGTATATAATTACAACTTCAACACTAGTACTTTAGATTTATCAAGTGTTAAAACAAATGAGAATGAGACTGTTTGTGTACCCTTCAACATTATGAAGTCAATTTCCCAAATGTAAAACAGTAAATGTACCTTTACAACAGGAGAGCTAATATTACTCAAATAATAATTCGTTTCGTAAATTAAACGCTTTGTAAACGTAGGATGCTAGATTCTTAATATTTGTTTTACAGTCTATTTGCAATAAAGTAATCGCTTTATACATGCTAACCCTTTCAGTGAAATAAGGTTTAATTGTACTATTGATTTTATGAATATTGAGTTCTGCTCAACCCGGGGCTAGAGGGCGTGAGCGGTAGCTAGCATATTTCTCTACCGCTCATTGAAACATTCTCAATCAAACCGAGACTGGAATATTTCGAATGTGTCGTGCACGGCCGTTTCCAAAGGTCCATTATCATACTCTTTTTAAAATGTTCTTTCCTTAAATCTGAGTAAAGGCTACATTCGAATAAAAAATGAAACTCATCTTCATATTGCATATGTTACATTTTCTATTTTCTCTTGGTGTTTGTATCAGCTTTTCAATCTACCCGTTTCAGTTTCAAGCCTCTGTGCTAAAACTCGAAGTCTTGTTAATGCTAAACTTTTGAATATTCACTATGACTAAATACGACTGAAACTAAAGCTCGAAATTGTTAGATAAAATATTGCTCCTGGTGAGTCATTTAACCTCTCGTTCCAATTTTGTATATATGTATCGCGCAGTCTTCGCTTGAGTGTTAAAAGAAACACCGTTGTATTACCCACAAATTGCGCTAACAAAACATAATAGAAACCTAAACTGCAAAGTGTACGTCTGACGTCTAATATGTTTACTGCTTACACAAGTTAAATTGGGCGGTCCTCATCATTTAACACAACATTGAATTCCACCAGTGTCTCATGCAGTAAGTCTAACAGTGATTTACAGTTACCTACACAAACTTAACTTAGTGCCAGTATGTTTGTCATTCATTGTTGTTAGCTTTCTTCAGAAATGTACAGTTGCGTGATTATTTAACTTAACAACTATTAAATGGCACTTTTTAAAAAGGAGCCGAATTAAATTACTTGCTTAAGACGATTATCAGGATAAAAGTTTATCTGGAGTATTATTTAAAACAAGTATAGATAAATTTAGAATCATCAGTGTGTTAGTGTTATACATCATCATACACAGTTGTTTCCCATTACAAAACAACATGTGTGAGACAACTTCTATATTGGAAATACTAGCGTACACGCAGAAAGTTAACCAGATTTGTCTACGTATAACATATACAAATAAACACAACCGTATTAAAATAGAGAAAACACATGTGTAACGTTTGATTATAATTATGCCATGTATAATATACAACATGATACTAAGCTACAGTGACAATCCTAGCAGCGGCACGATTGACCTCGGAAAGCAAAAGGTCGCGTTAATATGACAAAGGTTTCAATAAATGTTTTGTTTGTTTGTAACAGACAGAAGTCGAGCGAGTGTTACTATACATAGATTGTAATGTCTATTTTTGTTTGGGATTCATTTACATGTTACACTTCGATGTCTGTCTTTCTTCTTTCATTTTTTGTTAAATTCCAAACCCTGTATCGTGTATCGTTCTTCTTCTTCTTTCTTTTTTTTTAAAATTATTTGTTTTATCTTAAAAACCTTTATTGGGGACACATAGAGATAAGGCTAGGATTTTTACGGTTCTAAAAACACAAAAGTTCAGCAATGTCTTTACTGTGCACGGGGTATGGCTCTCCCTGCAATGGGATCGACGGTTTTACACTCCACTTGAAAGAATGCATACTTTCAAAATACCTTGTACGAGATTGCATAGTTATCCTGCGGGATTGCAGGAGTGTGTTTTAAAAATCGGAGATGTGACCGCACCTGGAATCGAACCCGAGACATTTTGAAAGAGTCGTAAAGAATGCTAACCATAGACATTTATTTTTATATCCATTTGCTAACCAATCGGCCACCGCAACTTTATGTCATTAAACATGTGTTGATAATTTACATGTATAAACGGCTAACGCGCTACAAATATCCGCATTTGCTCATTTTAAATTGAATTATCACATAGCTTATGATGTGGGAGTGGAACACCATTCTATATTTTCGATATACCACTAGTTATATATATATGAAAATAAACCTAGTAAAAAAAACGATAATGTATATGATCCAATTCCCACGGTTTATGTCGGTTTCGCATGTTAAAGTGACAGGCAAAATGCAATAAAAATCGATACGTGAGTTATGTGATAAATAGAATCTAACATTCGTTCTCATTCATTATTGAATTTATTAAACTCGTTAGCAAAAATGAATGAGTACTCATGTAAGATCCCCTATTTACAGTATGAGCTACCAACTAAAAAAACATTCTACTCGTATTGAACTATGGCGTAACAGTAGAGCGTCCGGGGGGTCTTTTGTCCAAACTCTGACCAGTTCATACTAAAGACTTCACAGAAAGGGAACTTGTATGTCAACTGGTTGACGCTCAGCAAATAAAAGGCAGGAATGGTCGACCCGGTATCAGAAAAAAATTTTGGTTGAGTGTGGCAGTACTATAAAGTTGAGCATGCGTTCGTTGTATTACACCAATTTCCATGGACTTGTTTTAAGAAAACATATAGCCTTATAACCACACTCCATTCAATTTAATGCTTCTTTGTAAAATGTTAATACTTATTTTCTTTAGTTTTCTATTTTCAATGTTACTCACGTGAACAAGTCACACTACATGTCGGTGACTATTTACATGTTATATACATGTCTTGAAAGTATTTATAGTAACAAACACCATTCGCGGACATATGTATGACAGTTATAGAACAATGGACTTCCTGCGTCGTCTATTTTTAAAAACGTTACAAATACTTCAGCGAATGCCAAACAAGGTCATTCGTGCTGCTGCTTGTATTTCACTGTAAGATAATGTAATATGGTGTTTATTTATTGAGTGTAGCTCAATAAACATAATCCTTATATGCATTGGTGTCACTCAAAAACAAAATAATTGATCATAATGTACATATGTAAAGCAGATGGATGGCACTTACTATGAAAGTTGGGGACTTTCTTACATATGGGTTATGTAACTGCTAGTGTAATTCATCCTGGTCATTTGATGGGTCATGGATAATGTTTTACTAAAAGTATGCCTACTCATCCTCCCAATGACCCATGACGCAGCAATATGTCATGATGCCATAAACGCGTTATGTTTACTTGACAACGAAGACAAATTTAAATGAGTATTGTAACAATACTTCATGCTTTTAATAAAATTGCAAAGCAAAAAACAACAAAGCGCTTTGCAAATGCAATATAGTGGATCGTTAAAATGACAGAATTATGTCCGTTACGGCATTACGAGGCCAATTAATTCTTCTTTAAGGCACGATTCTCACGCTATATTAAATGAATATAGGCCAAGTATGTAAATATGCACTAAAATATTTCCATATACTAAAACAACAACTTATGTTATTTAATTCTTGCAAGGAAAATTAGTTTTGTATGACACCAGTTGTTCGTTTCATGACACCGACGTCGTCATGACGAATCCAATATACACGCTATGTTTACCTGTAAACTAAGATTGAATTTAATGAGTATTATAACAATACTAATGTGTATGTTGACAATACACCCTGCTTTTATTAAAATTGTATAACATAAAACATCAAAGCGTTTAAAATAACACGAAACACAGCAAATAGTATTCCTTCAAAGTTTACTTATTGTCAGAGAACGCGTTCGGCTCAAGCATGTGAACAAACTTATGATGCAAAATTCTGCAAACTCGTTACGTTAAATACAGTACTGAAATGGCTCAATTTTTCAAAGAGGAACTTCAACATTTATGAATGTCTTGTTACAAAATGTACCATGATTAGAACGTCGACAGCATAACAGTTGTGTCCTTTCTCTACAAGTGCAAGTTTTTTTTACAAAACATCTTGGGATTTCTTTGGAATATTTTGTGGAATCAAGTGTGCAGTATATAAAACATATAGCGGAAATTCCAGAGTTGCCTTTTTTTTCCTTTCAGTATACTAAATCAACAACTCATGTTATCAATTTATATATATAACAGATGACACGTCTTCATTATACAGCTACAAACTTGTTTCTTGTACCTTTAAGACAAACTGGAGCGGTGGGGTTGTCCCAACTTCCACTAGCCAGACAGGTTGCTGTGGTTGTTCCACCCGAGGTTACTGCATAAGTGGCATCACATGTGTAAGTTACTGTATCTCCCTGTAGGAAAGTTGTACCAGTCACCCCTCCATTTGTTGCTGCAGTTGGGGCTGAAGCGCAGTCTGAAACATAGGTGAATTTCGTAAAAGATTTTATTTATTTTGAGTCTATTTATATTTTCGATATTTATGTAAAGACTTATTTACCAACGGTCATTACATGTCTCCGCCTTAATTCCGTTAAGCGATGGGAAATCTTATTATCAGGATTTTATAATGGATATTTCAACTATAAAACATGCTTAAAAACATTTTTTACTGAAATAATGCGTTAACCTGTTTAAAATTACCTATTAAATGTTTTAATTTTACAATATGCAAACTTTTAAAGCCGGAATTAAGGTTTTATTTTATACCCCAGCCAATCCCGTTTTCGCTTCTTGGAAAAAGGGTCGGGTGGGGTGTGAAAGTTAATACTTGGACCATGTAATGGAATTTGCATTGAAAAAGCATGGACACCTTTCCTATTTACTGCAAACATGATACATTACCGATTAGCTATGTGCAAATATATAAACTGAGGACCGAGTTAAGTTTTTTCTTTAAATAGCATTGTTATATCATGTATATTGAACAGTATATAGCAGTATATAATAGTAATACTTTGTACTTCACTTTTGTGAAGAAAACTAACAATTAACAATTCAGCTGGAATAAATATCGAAACGGTTGTTGATAATACATTGTTTTTAAAACAGAAATGAAACCACAAAAACAGTTAATGAAAAAACTGCTTTTATGTTTTAATAGAAGAAGAAGATTTTATTTCCTCGTCATTGGTCAACTGGGGTCGAAGCCATCCCCAATTAACCGTACATAGTTGCATACATAATTTGCAATAAGTCATAGAACGTTTAATGGCAAGAACAATGATGCAGCATATATATTGTACTACAACAGTGTATGCATTTAAAATGTATATAATTACAACTTCAACACTAGTACTTTAGATTTATCAAGTGTTAAAACAAATGAGAATGAGACTGTTTGTGTACCCTTCAACATTATGAAGTCAATTTCCCAAATGTAAAACAGTAAATGTACCTTTACAACAGGAGAGCTAATATTACTCAAATAATAATTCGTTTCGTAAATTAAACGCTTTGTAAACGTAGGATGCTAGATTCTTAATATTTGTTTTACAGTCTATTTGCAATAAAGTAATCGCTTTATACATGCTAACCCTTTCAGTGAAATAAGGTTTAATTGTACTATTGATTTTATGAATATTGAGTTCTGCTCAACCCGGGGATAGAGGGCGTGAGCGGTAGCTAGCATATTTCTCTACCGCTCATTGAAACATTCTCAATCAAACCGAGACTGGAATATTTCGAATGTGTCGTGCACGGCCGTTTCCAAAGGTCCATTATCATACTCTTTTTAAAATGTTCTTTCCTTAAATCTGAGTAAAGGCTACATTCGAATAAAAAGTGAAACTCATCTTCATATTGCATATGTTACATTTTCTATTTTCTCTTGGTGTTTGTATCAGCTTTTCAATCTACCCGTTTCAGTTTCAAGCCTCTGTGCTAAAACTCGAAGTCTTGTTAATGCTAAACTTTTGAATATTCACTATGACTAAATACGACTGAAACTAAAGCTCGAAATTGTTAGATAAAATATTGCTCCTGGTGAGTCATTTAACCTCTCGTTCCAATTTTGTATATATGTATCGCGCAGTCTTCGCTTGAGTGTTAAAAGAAACACCGTTGTATTACCCACAAATTGCGCTAACAAAACATAATAGAAACCTAAACTGCAAAGTGTACGTCTGACGTCTAATATGTTTACTGCTTACACAAGTTAAATTGGGCGGTCCTCATCATTTAACACAACATTGAATTCCACCAGTGTCTCATGCAGTAAGTCTAACAGTGATTTACAGTTACCTACACAAACTTAACTTAGTGCCAGTATGTTTGTCATTCATTGTTGTTAGCTTTCTTCAGAAATGTACAGTTGCGTGATTATTTAACTTAACAACTATTAAATGGCACTTTTTAAAAAGGAGCCGAATTAAATTACTTGCTTAAGACGATTATCAGGATAAAAGTTTATCTGGAGTATTATTTAAAACAAGTATAGATAAATTTAGAATCATCAGTGTGTTAGTGTTATACATCATCATACACAGTTGTTTCCCATTACAAAACAACATGTGTGAGACAACTTCTATATTGGAAATACTAGCGTACACGCAGAAAGTTAACCAGATTTGTCTACGTATAACATATACAAATAAACACAACCGTATTAAAATAGAGAAAACACATGTGTAACGTTTGATTATAATTATGCCATGTATAATATACAACATGATACTAAGCTACAGTGACAATCCTAGCAGCGGCACGATTGACCTCGGAAAGCAAAAGGTCGCGTTAATATGACAAAGGTTTCAATAAATGTTTTGTTTGTTTGTAACAGACAGAAGTCGAGCGAGTGTTACTATACATAGATTGTAATATCTATTTTTGTTTGGGATTCATTTACATGTTACACTTCGATGTCTGTCTTTCTTCTTTCATTTTTTGTTAAATTCCAAACCCTGTATCGTGTATCGTTCTTCTTCTTCTTTCTTTTTTTTTTAAATTATTTGTTTTATCTTAAAAACCTTTATTGGGGACACATAGAGATAAGGCTAGGATTTTTACGGTTCTAAAAACACAAAAGTTCAGCAATGTCTTTACTGTGCACGGGGTATGGCTCTCCCTGCAATGGGATCGACGGTTTTACACTCCACTTGAAAGAATGCATACTTTCAAAATACCTTGTACGAGATTGCATAGTTATCCTGCGGGATTGCAGGAGTGTGTTTTAAAAATCGGAGATGTGACCGCACCTGGAATCGAACCCGAGACATTTTGAAAGAGTCGTAAAGAATGCTAACCATAGACATTTATTTTTATATCCATTTGTTAACCAATCGGCCACCGCAACTTTATGTCATTAAACATGTGTTGATAATTTACATGTATAAACGGCTAACGCGCTACAAATATCCGCATTTGCTCATTTTAAATTGAATTATCACATAGCTTATGATGTGGGAGTGGAACACCATTCTATATTTTCGATATACCACTAGTTATATATATATGAAAATAAACCTAGTAAAAAAAACGATAATGTATATGATCCAATTCCCACGGTTTATGTCGGTTTCGCATGTTAAAGTGACAGGCAAAATGCAATAAAAATCGATACGTGAGTTATGTGATAAATAGAATCTAACATTCGTTCTCATTCATTATTGAATTTATTAAACTCGTTAGCAAAAATGAATGAGTACTCATGTAAGATCCCCTATTTACAGTATGAGCTACCAACTAAAAAAACATTCTACTCGTATTCAACTATGGCGTAACAGTAGAGCGTCCGGGGGGTCTTTTGTCCAAACTCTGACCAGTTCATACTAAAGACTTCACAGAAAGGGAACTTGTATGTCAACTGGTTGACGCTCAGCAAATAAAAGGCAGGAATGGTCGACCCGGTATCAGAAAAAAATTTTGGTTGAGTGTGGCAGTACTATAAAGTTGAGCATGCGTTCGTTGTATTACACCAATTTCCATGGACTTGTTTTAAGAAAACATATAGCCTTATAACCACACTCCATTCAATTTAATGCTTCTTTTTAAAATGTTAATACTTATTTTCTTTAGTTTTCTATTTTCAATGTTACTCACGTGAACAAGTCACACTACATGTCGGTGACTATTTACATGTTATATACATGTCTTGAAAGTATTTATAGTAACAAACACCATTCGCGGACATATGTATGACAGTTATAGAACAATGGACTTCCTGCGTCGTCTATTTTTAAAAACGTTACAAATACTTCAGCGAATGCCAAACAAGGTCATTCGTGCTGCTGCTTGTATTTCACTGTAAGATAATGTAATATGGTGTTTATTTATTGAGTGTAGCTCAATAAACATAATCCTTATATGCATTGGTGTCACTCAAAAACAAAATAATTGATCATAATGTACATATGTAAAGCAGATGGATGGCACTTACTATGAAAGTTGGGGACTTTCTTACATATGGGTTATGTAACTGCTAGTGTAATTCATCCTGGTCATTTGATGGGTCATGGATAATGTTTTACTAAAAGTATGCCTACTCATCCTCCCAATGACCCATGACGCAGCAATATGTCATGATGCCATAAACGCGTTATGTTTACTTGACAACGAAGACAAATTTAAATGAGTATTGTAACAATACTTCATGCTTTTAATAAAATTGCAAAGCAAAAAACAACAAAGCGCTTTGCAAATGCAATATAGTGGATCGTTAAAATGACAGAATTATGTCCGTTACGGCATTACGAGGCCAATTAATTCTTCTTTAAGGCACGATTCTCACGCTATATTAAATGAATATAGGCCAAGTATGTAAATATGCACTAAAATATTTCCATATACTAAAACAACAACTTATGTTATTTAATTCTTGCAAGGAAAATTAGTTTTGTATGACACCAGTTGTTCGTTTCATGACACCGACGTCGTCATGACGAATCCAATATACACGCTATGTTTACCTGTAAACTAAGATTGAATTTAATGAGTATTATAACAATACTAATGTGTATGTTGACAATACACCCTGCTTTTATTAAAATTGTATAACATAAAACATCAAAGCGTTTAAAATAACACGAAACACAGCAAATAGTATTCCTTCAAAGTTTACTTATTGTCAGAGAACGCGTTCGGCTCAAGCATGTGAACAAACTTATGATGCAAAATTCTGCAAACTCGTTACGTTAAATACAGTACTGAAATGACTCAATTTTTCAAAGAGGAACTTCAACATTTATGAATGTCTTGTTACAAAATGTACCATGATTAGAACGTCGACAGCATAACAGTTGTGTACTTTCTCTACAAGTGCAAGTTTTTTTTACAAAACATCTTGGGATTTCTTTGGAATATTTTGTGGAATCAAGTGTGCAGTATATAGAACATATAGCGGAAATTCCAGAGTTGCCTTTTTTTTCCTTTCAGTATACTAAAACAACAACTCATGTTATCAATTTATATATATAACAGATGACACGTCTTCATTATACAGCTACAAACTTGTTTCTTGTACCTTTAAGACAAACTGGAGCGGTGGGGTTGTCCCAACTTCCACTAGCCAGACAGGTTGCTGTGGTTGTTCCACCCGAGGTTACTGCATAAGTGGCATCACATGTGTAAGTTACTGTATCTCCCTGTAGGAAAGTTGTACCAGTCACCCCTCCATTTGTTGCTGCAGTTGGGGCTGAAGCGCAGTCTGAAACATAGGTGAATTTCGTAAAAGATTTTATTTATTTTGAGTCTATTTATATTTTCGATATTTATTTAAAGACTTATTTACCAACGGTCATTACATGTCTCCGCCTTAATTCCGTTAAGCGATGGGAAATCTTATTATCAGGATTTTATAATGGATATTTCAACTATAAAACATGCTTAAAAACATTTTTTACTGAAATAATGCGTTAACCTGTTTAAAATTACCTATTAAATGTTTTAATTTTACAATATGCAAACTTTTAAAGCCGGAATTAAGGTTTTATTTTATACCCCAGCCAATCCCGTTTTCGCTTCTTGGAAAAAGGGTCGGGTGGGGTGTGAAAGTTAATACTTGGACCATGTAATGGAATTTGCATTGAAAAAGCATGGACACCTTTCCTATTTACTGCAAACATGATACATTACCGATTAGCTATGTGCAAATATATAAACTGAGGACCGAGTTAAGTTTTTTCTTTAAATAGCATTGTTATATCATGTATATTGAACAGTATATAGCAGTATATAATAGTAATACTTTGTACTTCACTTTTGTGAAGAAAACTAACAATTAACAATTCAGCTGGAATAAATATCGAAACGGTTGTTGATAATACATTGTTTTTAAAACAGAAATGAAACCACAAAAACAATTAGTGAAAAAACTGCTTTTATTTTTTAGTAGAAGAAGAAGATTTTATTTCCTCGTCATTGGTCAACTGGGGTCGAAGCCATCCCCAATTAACCGTACATAGTTGCATACATAATTTGCAATAAGTCATAGAACGTTTAATGGCAAGAACAATGATGCGGCATATATATTGTACTACAACAGTGTATGCATTTAAAATGTATATAATTACAACTTCAACACTAGTACTTTAGATTTATCAAGTGTTAAAACAAATGAGAATGAGACTGTTTGTGTACCCTTCAACATTATGAAGTCAATTTCCCAAATGTAAAACAGTAAATGTACCTTTACAACAGGAGAGCTAATATTACTCAAATAATAATTCGTTTCGTAAATTAAACGCTTTGTAAACGTAGGATGCTAGATTCTTAATATTTGTTTTACAGTCTATTTGCAATAAAGTAATCGCTTTATACATGCTAACCCTTTCAGTGAAATAAGGTTTAATTGTACTATTGATTTTATGAATATTGAGTTCTGCTCAACCCGGGGCTAGAGGGCGTGAGCGGTAGCTAGCATATTTCTCTACCGCTCATTGAAACATTCTCAATCAAACCGAGACTGGAATATTTCGAATGTGTCGTGCACGGCCGTTTCCAAAGGTCCATTATCATACTCTTTTTAAAATGTTCTTTCCTTAAATCTGAGTAAAGGCTACATTCGAATAAAAAGTGAAACTCATCTTCATATTGCATATGTTACATTTTCTATTTTCTCTTGGTGTTTGTATCAGCTTTTCAATCTACCCGTTTCAGTTTCAAGCCTCTGTGCTAAAACTCGAAGTCTTGTTAATGCTAAACTTTTGAATATTCACTATGACTAAATACGACTGAAACTAAAGCTCGAAATTGTTAGATAAAATATTGCTCCTGGTGAGTCATTTAACCTCTCGTTCCAATTTTGTATATATGTATCGCGCAGTCTTCGCTTGAGTGTTAAAAGAAACACCGTTGTATTACCCACAAATTGCGCTAACAAAACATAATAGAAACCTAAACTGCAAAGTGTACGTCTGACGTCTAATATGTTTACTGCTTACACAAGTTAAATTGGGCGGTCCTCATCATTTAACACAACATTGAATTCCACCAGTGTCTCATGCAGTAAGTCTAACAGTGATTTACAGTTACCTACACAAACTTAACTTAGTGCCAGTATGTTTGTCATTCATTGTTGTTAGCTTTCTTCAGAAATGTACAGTTGCGTGATTATTTAACTTAACAACTATTAAATGGCACTTTTTAAAAAGGAGCCGAATTAAATTACTTGCTTAAGACGATTATCAGGATAAAAGTTTATCTGGAGTATTATTTAAAACAAGTATAGATAAATTTAGAATCATCAGTGTGTTAGTGTTATACATCATCATACACAGTTGTTTCCCATTACAAAACAACATGTGTGAGACAACTTCTATATTGGAAATACTAGCGTACACGCAGAAAGTTAACCAGATTTGTCTACGTATAACATATACAAATAAACACAACCGTATTAAAATAGAGAAAACACATGTGTAACGTTTGATTATAATTATGCCATGTATAATATACAACATGATACTAAGCTACAGTGACAATCCTAGCAGCGGCACGATTGACCTCGGAAAGCAAAAGGTCGCGTTAATATGACAAAGGTTTCAATAAATGTTTTGTTTGTTTGTAACAGACAGAAGTCGAGCGAGTGTTACTATACATAGATTGTAATGTCTATTTTTGTTTGGGATTCATTTACATGTTACACTTCGATGTCTGTCTTTCTTCTTTCATTTTTTGTTAAATTCCAAACCCTGTATCGTGTATCGTTCTTCTTCTTCTTTCTTTTTTTTTTAAATTATTTGTTTTATCTTAAAAACCTTTATTGGGGACACATAGAGATAAGGCTAGGATTTTTACGGTTCTAAAAACACAAAAGTTCAGCAATGTCTTTACTGTGCACGGGGTATGGCTCTCCCTGCAATGGGATCGACGGTTTTACACTCCACTTGAAAGAATGCATACTTTCAAAATACCTTGTACGAGATTGCATAGTTATCCTGCGGGATTGCAGGAGTGTGTTTTAAAAATCGGAGATGTGACCGCACCTGGAATCGAACCCGAGACATTTTGAAAGAGTCGTAAAGAATGCTAACCATAGACATTTATTTTTATATCCATTTGCTAACCAATCGGCCACCGCAACTTTATGTCATTAAACATGTGTTGATAATTTACATGTATAAACGGCTAACGCGCTACAAATATCCGCATTTGCTCATTTTAAATTGAATTATCACATAGCTTATGATGTGGGAGTGGAACACCATTCTATATTTTCGATATACCACTAGTTATATATATATGAAAATAAACCTAGTAAAAAAAACGATAATGTATATGATCCAATTCCCACGGTTTATGTCGGTTTCGCATGTTAAAGTGACAGGCAAAATGCAATAAAAATCGATACGTGAGTTATGTGATAAATAGAATCTAACATTCGTTCTCATTCATTATTGAATTTATTAAACTCGTTAGCAAAAATGAATGAGTACTCATGTAAGATCCCCTATTTACAGTATGAGCTACCAACTAAAACAACATTCTACTCGTATTCAACTATGGCGTAACAGTAGAGCGTCCGGGGGATCTTTTGTCCAAACTCTGACCAGTTCATACTAAAGACTTCACAGAAAGGGAACTTGTATGTCAACTGGTTGACGCTCAGCAAATAAAAGGCAGGAATGGTCGACCCGGTATCAGAAAAAAATTTTGGTTGAGTGTGGCAGTACTATAAAGTTGAGCACGCGTTCGTTGTATTACACCAATTTCCATGGACTTGTTTTAAGAAAACATATAGCCTTATAACCACACTCCATTCAATTTAATGCTTCTTTTTAAAATGTTAATACTTATTTTCTTTAGTTTTCTATTTTCAATGTTACTCACGTGAACAAGTCACACTACATGTCGCTGACTATTTACATGTTATATACATGTCTTGAAAGTATTTATAATAACAAACACAATTCGCGGACATATGTATGACAGTTATAGAACAATGGACTTCCTGCGTCGTCTATTTTTAAAAACGTTACAAATACTTCGGCGAGGTCATTCGTGCTGCTGCTTGGATTTCACTGTAAGAAAATGTAATATGGTGTTTATTTACTGGGTGTAGCTCAATAAACAAAATTCTTATATGCATTGGTGTCACTCAAAAACAAAATAATTTATCATAATATACATATGTAAAGCAGATGGATGGCACTTACTATGAAAGTTGGGGACTTTCTTACATATGGGTTATGTAACTGTTAGTGTAATTCATCCTGGTCACTATTTGATGGGTCATGGATAATGTTTTACTAAAAGTATGCCTACTCATCCTCCCAATGACCCATGATGCAGCCATATATCGTGATGCCATATACGCGTTATGTTTACTTGACAACGAAGACAAATTTAAATGAGTATTGTAACAATACTTCTTGCTTTTAATAAAATTGCAAAGCAAAAAACAACAAAGCGCTTTGCAAATGCAATATAGTGGATCGTTAAAATGACAGAATTATGTCCGTTACGGCATTACGAGGCCAATTATTTCTTCTTTAAGGCACGATTCTCACGCTATATTAAATGAATATAGGCCAAGTATGTAAATATGCACTAAAATATTTCCATATACTAAAACAACAACTTATGTTATGTAATTCTTGCAAGGAAAATTAGTTTTGTATGACACCAGTTGTTCGTTTCATGACACCGACGTCGTCATGACGAATCCAATATTCACGCTATGTTTACCTGTAAACTAAGATTGAATTTAATGAGTATTATAACAAAACTAATACGTATGTTGACAATACACCTTGCTTTTATTAAAATTGTATAACATAAAACATCAAAGCGTTTTGCAAATACACTACAGAGGATTATTAAAATGATTTTTTTTTATTCTTTAGGGCACGCTCCGTGAGTTATATTAAATGAAAATAGGCAACACTAGTGTATTTCTATATATACTTAAAGGAAAAATGTACAATATGCTATTGTTAATCGAATAGTACATGCCTACGTAAGATCTTTCCTTACGGCAAAAAGTCTAAAATAACACGAAACACAGCAAATAGTATTCCTTCAAAGTTTACTTATTGTCAGAGAACGCGTTCGGCTCAAGCTTGTGAACAAACTTATGATGCAAAATTCTGCAAACTCGTTACGTTAAATACAGTACTGAAATGGCTCAATTTTTCAAAGAGGAACTTCAACATTTCTGAATGTCTTGTTACAAAATGTACCATGATTAGAAAATCGACAGCATAACAGTTGTGTCCTTTCTCTACAAGTGCAAGTTTTTTTTACAAAACATCTTGGGATTTCTTTGGAATATTATGTGGAATTAGGTGTGCAGTATATAAAACATATAGCGGAAATTCCCGAGTTGCCTTCTTTTTCCTTTCATTATACTAAAACAACAACTCATGTTATCAATTTATATATATAACAGATGACATTTATTATACAGCTACAAACTTGTTTCCTGTACCTTTAAGACAAACTGGAGCGGTAGGGTTGTCCCAACTTCCACTAGCCAGACAGGTTGCTGTGGTTGTTCCACCCAAGGTTACTGCATAAGTGGCATCACATGTGTAAGTTACTGTATCTCCCTGTAGGAAAGTTGTACCAGTCACCCCTCCATTTGTTGCTGCAGTTGGGGCTGAACCGCAGTCTGAAACATAGGTGAATTTCGTAAACGATTTTATTTATTTTGAGTCTATTTATATTTTCGATATTTATTTAAAGACTTATTTACCAACGTTCATTACATGTTTCCGCCTTAATTCCGTTAAGCGATGGGAAACCTTATATTATCAGGATTTTTTAATGGATATTTCAACAATAAAACATGTTTAAAAACATTTTTTACTGAAATAATTAACCTGTTTAAAATGACCTATTACATGTTTTAATTTTACAATATACAAACTTTTAAAGCCGGAATTAAGGTTTTATTTCATACTCCAGCCAACCCCGATTTTGCTTCTTGGAGAAGGGGTTGGGTGGGGTGTGGAAGTTAATACTTGGACCACGTAATGAAATGCTCATTGAAAAAGCATGGAAATCTTTCCTATTTACTGCAAACATGATACATGACCGATTAGCTATGTGCAAATATGTAAATTGAGGACCGAGTTAAGTTTTTTTCTTTAAATAGTATTGTTATATTTTGTATATTGTACAGTAGCTAGGGTATAGCAGTATATAATAGTAATACTTTTAACTTCACTTTTATGAAGAAAACTAACAATTAACAAGTCAGCTGTAATAAATACCAAAACGTTTTTTGATAATTTATTGTTTTCAAAACAGAAATAAAACCACAACAGAATTAATGAAAAACCTGCTTTCATGTTTTAATATGTTTACTACTTACACAAGCTAAATAGGGCGGTCCTCATCATCTAACACAACATTGTATTCCACCATTGTCGCATAAGTCTAACAGTGATTTATAGTTACCTATACAAATTCTCTCTCCTACAAATACAATAGGCTCGAAAAAGGTCCATAAAACGAGTTCAGCGTTCGACAACACATATTGCTATCTAGTAAGATGTACTATTATCATAATAGCTATATAAAGGATCTTGCATGAGCACTCATTCATTATTGAATTTATTAAACGAGTTGGCAAAATGATATAATGCGAGGCTCTTGTCGAGCATTATATCATCTTTGCTAACGAGTTTAATAAATGCACTAATGAATGAGAACGAATGTTAAATTCTATTCATCACATAACTCACATATCGATTTTTATTGCAATGTGCCTGTCGCTTTCACACGCAAAACCGACATAAACCGTGGGAACTGAATCATAGTCATTATCGTGTTTTTTTGACAACGCATACTAGGCTAATTTGCATACTTATATAACTAGTAGTATTCGTAATCTTTGTATAACTAAAAGGCTACTCAATCTGGGCTGCCGGTTCCATAAACTTTTAAAAACAAAATTATATTATAGTACTACATTATACCTTTGACTGTTCCAAATCAAATTATGTACCATGCCCCATTTTTCACAGCAGGCAGGACCGCTTTATTGTACGACCCCAAAAAGGATACAGTGTCTTCACCATATGTAATACAGCAATTACTTTACAAACTAACTTTTTAGTTGGACAGCATGAGACTATATGCACAGACGGGGAACGAATATGTTGCATGCATATTTACGAATGAAATCCTATGGTGAAATAATGTGTACTCTTTCACTGCGACAATTGTGCTTGTCAGAATAAAAACATATCAGGAATTCACTACTTATCCTGTCGATGTGTATGAGGCGCCAAACCTGACTATATGTTGTACGATAAATATATATGTTGTGTGTAAAATATATCTATTTAATACAAAAATATATATGTTACTCAGAAAAATATATATCGTGTCCCTAAAATATATATTATTGCGAAAAATATACATGTTATTCCGAAAAATATATTGTTTTTCTAAAACTATATTGTCTCTCTAAATATCTATTGCATAAATAAACTGTGAGAATAACAGTTAAAATAGCTGAAACAGAGCTGAAATAGACATGCTACAAAACAAATAGAGTATGGTTTCATCTCGTTGGTTAATTTAAGTTTAAATGAACCAACTCAATGAAACCATACTCTATCTATTACTTGTAGCATTCCATTTCAGCTCCCTGCCATACTCTAACTTTCCATAACTGGTAGTTGTAGAACAACATTTATTTTGACAGGTGTTATTTTCAATTAAACGATTTACACCTGTGCTATTACAAAGGGAATTTTCAGTGACCATGCTACAATTAAAAATATAGTCATTAAAACAATATAAAAAACGACGGAAGAAGAAGAAGAAGAAAAAAGAGGAAGAAAAAGAAGAAGAAGAAGAAGAAGAAGAAGAAGAAGAAGAAGAAGAAGAAGAAGAAGAAGAAGAAGAAGAAGAAGAAGAAGAAGAAGAAAAAGAAGAAGAAGAAGAAGAAGAAGAAGAGAAGAAGAAGAAGAAGAACGATACCCCTAATACAGGGTTTGGAATTTAAAACGAAACCGAAGAAGAAAGACAGAGAATTCGAAGTGTTACATATAACAATCTATTTATAGTAACACATGCTCGACTTCTGTGTGTTACAATCAAAGAAAGAAAGATAAATATATCGGACAGAGAAAACAGCAGTCAAGGACGACAGTCAACCACAAAATACAAAAACAAACACGCAAACAGACAACCGAGAAGGCAAAAGTAATAAAAAATGCAAACGACATCACAAACACAAAAGTGTTGACAATAGGGCTACCGCCTTGGAACGGTCAGTGGAAACAAAGGATACTGGGGGTTTAAACATTTTCTAGGGTGCAACAAACCTCACACTTAACCTACTGTCATCCCATTAAAACAGGACAGTGTAAATAAAGAAATCCCCGCCATGATCTAATCTCTAACCAGCAAGGCAGCATCAATAGGCAATATAATTAAAACACAAATATGCTCGTGTAAATTTAATACAAAAAAAACAATAGCCTAGAAAGTCACAATGAAGATAGTCATTGAAACTTTTGTCATATTAATGCGACCTTTTGCTGTCCAAGGTCAATCGTGCCGCTGCTAGGATGTTCACTGTATATTATATCAATATAGGCAACGTATGTATATATACACTAGTGTATTTTCATATAATAAAACAACAACTTGTGCTTTTAATTTATATATATATATATAGCATGTGACACATCTTAATTGTACATCTACAAGCTTGTTTTGTGTACCTTTAAGACAAACTGGAGCGGTGGGGTTGTCCCAACTTCCACTAGCCAGACAGGTTGCTGTGGTTGTTCCACCCGAGGTTACTGCATAAGTGGCATCACATGTGTAAGTTACTGTATCTCCCTGTAGGAAAGTTGTACCAGTCACCCCTCCATTTGTTGCTGCAGTTGGGGCTGAAGCGCAGTCTGAAACATAGGTGAATTTCGTAAACGATTTTATTTATTTTGAGTCTATTTATATTTTCGATATTTATTTAAAGACTTATTTACCAACGGTCATTACATGTCTCCGCCTTAATTCCGTTAAGCGATGGGAAATCTTATTATCAAGATTTTATAATGGATATTTCAGCAATAAAACATGTTTAAAAACATTTTTTACTGAAATAATGCGTTAACCTGTTTAAAATTACCTATTAAATGTTTTAATTTTACAATATGCAAACTTTTAAAGCCGGAATTAAGGTTTTATTTCATACCCCAGCCAACCCCGTTTTCGCTTCTTGGAAAAAGGGTCGGGTGGGGTGTGAAAGGTAATACTTGAACCATGTAATGGAATTTGCCTTAAAAAAGCATGGACACCTTTCCCATTTACTGCAAACATGATACATGACCTATTAGCTATGTGCAAATATATAAATTGAGGACCGAGTTAAGTTTTTTCTTTAAATAGCATTGTTATATCATGTATATTGAACAGTATCTAGGGTATAGCAGTATATAATAGTAATACTTTGTACTTCACTTTTGTGAAGAAAACTAACAATTAACAATTCAGCTGGAATAAATATCGAAACGGTTGTTGATAATACATTGTTTTTAAAACAGACATTAAACCACAAAAACAACTAGTGAAAAACCTGCTTTTATGTTTTAATAGAAGAAGAAGCTTTTATTTCCGTCGACTGGGGTCGAAGCCATTCACAATTAACCGTACATAGTTGCATACATAATTTGCAATAAGTCATAGATGACCCTTGAGCAAATCTAAATATATAACATAAAGTTACTAACACTTACGTTTAATGGCAAGAACAATGATGCAGCATATATATTGTACTACAACAGTGCATGCATTTAAAATGTATATAATTACAACTTCAACAATAGTACTTTAGATTTATCAAGTGTTAAAACACATGAGAATGAGACTGTTTGTGTACCCTTCAACATTATGCAGTCAATTTTCCAACAGTAAATGTACCTTTACAACAGGAGAGCTAATATTACTCGTCAAATAATAATTCGTTTCGTAAATTAAACACTTTGTAAACGTAGGATGCTAGATTCTTAATATTTGTTTTACAGTCTATTTGCAATAAAGTAATCGCTTTATACATGCTAACCCTTTCAGTGAAATAAGGTTTAATTGTACTATTGATTTTATGAATATTGAGTTCAGCTCAACCCGGGGCTAGAGGGCGTGAGCGGTAGCTAGCATATTTCTCTACCGCTCATGAAACAGTCTCAATCAAACCTAGACTGGAATATTTCGAATATGTCGTGCTCGGACGTTTCCAAAGGTCCATTATCATACTCTTTTTAAAGTGTTCTTTCCTTAAATCTGAGTAAAGGCTACATTCGAATAAAAAGTGAAACTCATCTTCATATTGCATATGTTACATTTTCTATTTTCTCTTGGTGTTTGTATCAGCTTTTCAATCTACCCGTTTCAGTTTCAAGCCTCTGTGCTAAAACTCGAAGTCTTGTTAAAGCTAAACTTTTGAATATTCACTATGACTAAATACGACTGAAACTAAAGCTCGAAATTGTTAGATAAAATATTGCTCGAGGTGAGTCAGTTAACCTCTCGTTGTATATATGTATCGCGCAGTCTGCGCTTGAGTGTTAAAAGAAACACCGTTGTATTACCCACAAATTGCGCTAACAAAACATAATAGAAACCTAAACTGCAAAGTGTACGTCTGACGTCTAATATGTTTACTGCTTACACAAGTTAAATTGGGCGGTCCTCATCATTTAACACAATATTGAATTCCACCATTGTCTCATGCAGTAAGTCTAACAGTGATTTACAGTTACCTACACAAATTCTCCCTCCCACAAAAGGTCCATAAAAGGACTTCAGCGTTAGACAACATAGCTTGCTATCTAGTAAGATGTATTCTTATCATAATAGCGATAATAAGTCAATTATCTAACACATTTACTTAACTTAGTGCCAGTATGTTTGTCATTCATTGTTGTTAGCTTTCTTCAGAAATGTACAGTTGCGTGATTATTTAACTTAACAACTATTAAATGACACTTTTTAAAAAGGAGCCGAATTAAATTACTTGCTTAAGACGATTATCAGGATAAAAGTTTATCTGGTGTATTATTTAAAACAAGTATAGATACATTTAGAATCATCAGTGTGTTAGTGTTATAAATCATCATACGCAGTTGTTTCCCATTACAAAACAACATGTGTGAGACAACTTCTATAATGGAAATACTAGCGTACACGCAGAAAGTTAACCAGATTTGTCTACGTATAACATATACAAATAAACACAACCGTATTAAAATAGAGCAAACACATGTGTAAAGTTTGATTTTAATTATGCCATGTATAACATACAACATGATACTAAGCTATAGTGACAATCCTAGCAGCGGCACGATTGACCTCGGAAAGCAAACGGTCGCGTTAATATGACAAAGGTTTCAATAAATGTTTTGTTTGTTTGTAACAGACAGAAGTCGAGCGAGTGTTACTATACATAGATTGTAATGTCTATTTTTGTTTGGGATTCATTTACATGTTACACTTCGATGTCTGTCTTTCTTCTTTCTTTTTTTTAAATTCCAAACCCTGTATCGTGTATCGCTCTTCTTCTTCTTTCTTTTTTTTTTTAAATTATTTGTTTTACCTTAAAAACCTTTATTGGGGACACATAGAGATAAGGCTAGTTTTTTTACGGTTCTAAAAACACAAAAGTTCAGCAATGTCTTTAATGTGCACGGGGTATGGCTCTCCCTGCAATGGGATTGACGGTTTTACACTCCACTTGAAAGAATGCATACTTTCAAAATACCTTGTACGAGATTGCATAGTTATACTGCGGGATTGCAGGAGTGTGTTTTAAAAATCGGAGATGTGACCGCACCTGGAATCGAACCCGAGACATTTTGAAAGAGTCGCAAAGAATGCTAACCATAGACATTTATTTTTATATCCATTTGCTAACCAATCGGCCACCGCAACTTTATGTCATTAAACATGTGTTGATAATTTACATGTATAAACGGCTAACGCGCTACAAATATCTGCATTTGCTCATTTTAAATGGAATTATCACATAGCTTACGATGTGGGAGTGGAACACCATTCTATATTTTCGATATACCACTAGTTATATATATAAGTATGCAAATATGCCTAGTAAAAAAAACGATAATGTATATGATCCAATTCCCACGGTTTATGTCGGTTTCGCATGTTCAAGTGACAGGCAAAATGCAATAAAAATCGATATGTGAGTTATGTTATAAATAGAATCTAACATTCGTTCTCATTCATTATTGAATTTATTAAACTCGTTAACAAAAATGAATGAGTACTCATGTAAGATCCCCTATTAACAGTATGAGCTACCAACTAAAAAAACATTCTACTCGTATTCAACTATGGCGTAATAGTAGAGCGTCCGACTCGCATGCGGGAGGTCTTGTGTCCAAACTCTGACCAGTTCATACTAAAGACTTCACAGAAAGGGAACTTGTATGTCAACTGGTTGACGCTCAGCAAATAAAAGGCAGGAATGGTCGACCCGGTATCAGAAAATATTTTGGTTGAGTGTGGCAGTACTATAAAGTTGAGCATGCATTCGTTGTATTACACCAATTTCCATGGACTTGTTTTAAGAAAACATATAGCCTTATAACCACACTCCATTGAATTTAATGCTTCTTTTTCAAATGTTTATACTTATTTTCTTTAGTTTTCTATTTTCAATGTTACTCACGTGAACTAGTCACACTACATGTCGCTGACTATTTACATGTTATATACATGTCTTGAAAGTATTTATGGATTTCACTGTAAGATAATGTAATATGGTGTTTATTTATTGAGTGTAGCTCAATAAATATAATTCTTATATGCATTGGTGTCACTCAAAAACAAAATAATTGATCATAATATACATATGTAAAGCAGATGGATGGCACTTACTATGAAAGTTGGGGACTTTCTTACATATGGGTTATGTAACTGCTAGTGTAATTCATCCTGGTCACTATTTGATGGGTCATGGATAATGTTTTACTAAAAGTATGCCTACTCATCCTCCCAATGACCCATGACGCAGCAATATGTCGTGATGCCATATACGCGTTATGTTTACTTGACAACGAAGACAAATTTAAATGAGTATTGTTACGATACCTCTTGCTTTTAATAAAATTGCAAAGCAAAAAACAACAAAGCGCTTTGCAAATGCAATATAGTGGATCGTTAAAGTGACAGAATTATGTCCGTTACGGCATTACGAGGCCAATTATTTCTTCTTTAAGGCACGATTATCACGCTATATTAAATGAATATAGGCCAAGTATGTAAATATGCATTAAACTATTTCCATATACTAAAACAACAACTTATGTTATGTAATTCTTGCAAGGAAAATTAGTTTTGTATGACACCAGTTGTTCGTTTCATGACACCGACGTCGTCATGACGAATCCAATATACACGCTATGTTTACCTGTAAACTAAGATTGAATTTAATGAGTATTATAACAATACTAATGTGTATGTTGACGATACACCTTGCTTTTATTAAAATTGTATAACATAAAACATCGAAGCGTTTTGCAAATACACTACAGAGGATTATTAAAATGATTTTTTTTTTATTCTTTCGGGCACGCTCCGTGAGTTATTTTAAATGAAAATAGGCATTACTAGTGTATTTCTATTTATACTGAAAGGAAAAATGTACAATATGCTACTGTTAATCGAATAGTACATGGCTGCGTAAGATCTTTCCTTAAGGCAAAAAGTCTAAAATAACATGAAACACAGCAAATAGTATTCCTTCAAATAAGGATAAAAATATCAGACAGGGAAAGCAGCATTCAAGGACGACAGACAACCACAAAACACAAAAACAAACACGCAAACAGACAAACAAAAATGCAAACGACATCACAAACACAAAAGGGTTGACAATAGGGCTACCGCCTTGGAACGGTCAAAGTTTACTTATTGTCAGAGAACGCGTTCGGCTCAAGCATGTGAACAAACTTATGATGCAAAATTCTGCAAACTCGTTACGTTAAATACAGTACTGAAATGGCTCAATTTTTCAAAGAGGAACTTCAACATTTATGAATGTCTTGTTACAAAATGTACCATGATTAGAACGTCGACAGCATAACAGTCGTGTCCTTTCTCTACAAGTGCAAGTTTTTTTTACAAAACATCTTGGGATTTCTTTGGAATATTATGTGGAATTAAGTGTGCAGTATATAAAACATATAGCGGAAATTCCCGAGTTGCCTTTTTTTTCCTTTCAGTATACTAAAACAACAACTCATGTTATCAATTTATATATATAACAGATGACACGTCTTAATTATACAGCTACAAACTTGTTTCTTGTACCTTTAAGACAAACTGGAGCGATGGGGTTGTCCCAACTTCCACTAGCCAGACAGGTTGCTGTGGTTGTTCCACCCAAGGTTACTGCATAAGTGGCATCACATGTGTAAGTTACTGTATCTCCCTGTAGGAAAGTTGTACCAGTCACCCCTCCATTTGTTGCTGCAGTTGGGGCTGAACCGCAGTCTGAAACATAGGTGAATTTCGTAAACGATTTTATTTATTTTGAGTCTATTTATATTTTCGATATTTATTTAAAGACTTATTTACCAACGTTCATTACATGTTTCCGCCTTAATTCCGTTAAGCGATGGGAAACCTTATATTATCAGGATTTTATAATGGATATTTCAACAATAAAACATGTTTAAAACCATTTTTTACTGAATAATTATATATGTTACTCAGAAAAATATATATCGTGTCCCTAAAATATATATTGTTGAGAAAAATATACATGTCATTCCGAAAAATATATTGTCTTTCTAAAACTATATTGTCTCTCTAAATATATATTGAATATAAAAATATGTATATAATTTCGGAAAATATATATTCTCTCTAAATTATAATATATATCAGACACAAATATTGATACAAGATGAAATAAATGTTTGTTTTGAAAAATATACGTTAGCCCAAAGCATTCCGCGTGAAGAAAACTACTTCTCGGACGTATTTATTATTAAAAAATATATATTAGTTTCGGAAATATATACGTCAGCCTAGTCTTGATCATCGTCGACGCTTGACTGTAAATACAAACGTATTGACCTTTTTGCAGAATCAAATTTGAAGCCGGAAACACGTGTCCGTAAATATTATTATTATTTTATTAAAGTATTTTTGACTTTTCTTATTTAGTTCGTCGATATAATGATGAAGTTTCCCTCTTTGTTTATTGATTAATTTATTGTCTTTCTGCCGTTCTGTATATTTTGGATTAGCCTCCGTCACCCGGCCCGCTTCTGATTACTTCGTTACGCTATGATATGCGGATCCAGAACCAGGGTGTGGGAAATATAGGACGTTTGTAATCACCCCAAAAGTTAGTAATCGCCCCAAATTTTAAGAAATTTTAAGAGATTCTACGAGGCTTTAAAAAAACATATTTTCAAGTTAATTTAATATTAATTTCTTATTTTTAACTTATGAGAAGCATCAGGTGACTGACGTTAAAAAGTTTAACTGGTGGCATAAACAACTGACGGTGTACGTTTATTTACAACATGCCGTCAAACAAACGTCGACTTTATGCACGTGAAAAAAACACGCCAATAACTTGAGCTAATAGCTAGTGGGCGCTTTAATTGGCCTTATCTGCCCAGACCGGTAAGAAAGGTACCGCCTTTTATATATAGATATAGATATTCATAGATGGATGGATTTTGGGTGGGGGGGGGGGGGGGGGGGCGGGCGGACGGGCGGGCGGGTAGACAGACAAACAGGCACACTGACAGACAGATTCGATAATAGTCTTGCAGTTTCCAATAATTTCTGTTACAGTAGCCCCAACCTACATTTCATCTGATATTTATGACATTACGTATTGAATTGAATTGGATTTTATAGTCGCATCAACAGGTAAGGTAATATGGTAACTTTGCAGCTTTACAGCTTCCTTTGGTGGAGCATAAAGTGTAGTGACTGACTGTAGAGGGATCATAACTATGAAATGAGTTGCAATATGAACTGGTCGTATCAGACTTCTTGACGAATTTACTGATTCTCGTTTTTGTAAAATGGTCAGACGACCCGTCAGACATCTTTACTTTCCGAAGTTTATAGATCACATCTTCACAAAATAAAGGCTGTTCTATTCCTAGTCGTAGAAATGTGTTTATGTTGTTGTATTTCTCCAGTAGGTTTTCTTTGCAGCGAAATATATCTACCTAGCGATAACGAAAACCTTACTAAAGAATTTACTTGTAGTAACTTGAATTTGGTTATTGAAGTCCTTGGCATCATTACAAGCTCTAGTATATGTCATAGGCCGGAATAAATATATATGCAGATTGTAAATGTTTTATATTTATTACCTCACCACAAGCAAGTGCGCCTTTAACGTGTACATGCCTAGCATCCCTTTAATGTAGCTACCTGTATGACTAGGTCGCAATAAATATTTGTACAAGTTGTTGTTGTTTGTTAGAAGCCACTGTAACGTTAATGTTTACTTGAACAACATGACAATATCCTTTTAGTCCTCACTGGAGGAACTTCATTCACAACCTCGGTGGAGGTTAATTACCACATCTATCGCGTCATCAACCTTATAGAAGGCATTTGATGACAATCATCTATTGGATTCGCGCATCATCATCTTCATCAGTTCTCGCGCATCACCTAAATCGCGCCAGACCATAATTATTGTGCACATCAACATTGTTATAACTTTAACAACACTTTAGTGTCGTATATAATCAGTCGACGCATTCAGTATTTGTGATAATACTAAGAACGTCTTAAATAGCGTGTATGTTGATAAACGCGCCATATAACTTGCAAATGCAAACAAATAACTAATCTCCCTGTAAGTCAGTGGAACACGTTTGTCAGAATAGATGTATAAAAGTATCATTCTCCTTTTTTCATATCACACCCGATATCATCCCGAGAATTCAATATACTCGGTATCGATATTGTTCGAGGGATGATATCGTGTGTGTTACACATCTAAAACACAAACTGTTCTGAAATAGTGTAGATCTATCAAGTGTGATGCGGAAAGTGAAGTGTTGTGACGTAGTCATCATTGACTACTGAGTACTGGAAAAAGAACTACAATCTTTTCCTTTTTTTTATATGTTTTTTATTGGTTTTGAAAATGTTATTATTAACAATGCGCTCGATTCAGTTATATTTTTACTTCATATCTTTACATTTCACTTTGTTTTAGTAAAGTGCACATAACCCTACAAAGTGGGCATTTTCATCTGCCGAATTTCGATTCATATAGACTCTCTTAGATTTGAAATGAAAGATAGCGTACATGACGTTGAACATTTGGAAGGTCTAATCCAAGAAAGTACTGGAAGACTCGAAATACCGTTTGAAACAGAGGAAATTCGGTAGACGGACGGGTACTGTAGTTGAACAAAATTTAATAAATATTTAGCAAGTCATGCAGCAAAAAATATACCTGAATCGAACGCTTCGTTGACATATTTTTGTCGTGAACTCGATGAAAGTGGCCAGAGCTTCCAATGTCATATCCCCTGCATTCATTTTAACGGGAATGAAATTTAAACGTACGTAAATGTAATCTATCCTATTCAAGTTTGATCACTCAACAATATTGCAGAGAAGCGCAAAGGACCGTAACACAGTCTATAAATGAACACACAATAAAACCGAGTCTGCTACTTTTCTCTCTTGTTTATGTTTGTTGCTTCCAAGGGATCATCTTTTCAGCTTCCAAGGGATCACCTTTTCAGTAGCGTTTGTTTAGTGCTGTGTGGCGGCCATAAAATGTCGCCTATACTACAAATCAGGAGTGTTATTATTTACTGGTGCTTTGGGATCATCAAGCCCATTCTGTGTTGCTTTGAAGTAGAATATAGCATAAGCCGGTACTAGGAGGCGTGAGAGGTGTTGCATCTTATAATTACCTCTCATGAACAGACTCAATAAAACCGAGTCTGCTACATTTCTCTCTTGTTTGTGTTTGTTCCGTCCAAGGGATCACCTATTCAGTATTTATTGAACGTAAATGACGTCAGTTAATTAACGGTTATTAATGTGATAACCCTGTGCGGGAAGATATGGATTGCACATCATGTGTCATATCAGGTGGTACAAAAACGACCTATCAGAGATAATAACACTATAGTTTAATAATAAAGATCGTTATCACCTCCGATTTCTTAACGTCTGCGTTCGGTCTGTTGATATTTGCGAAGAACTACTGTCATACACATTCATCATTCATATATAAATAAGAACATTTATCTAAAGAAATCATATTAACATTAAATCAATAACTATATCATAAAACACTCTGATTGTTATAGGAGCTTAACAACTTAACGTCATGTTCATTGTAAAAAGTAATGGCTTTTTTTGCCTAGAATGTCCTTACGTGTGTCACGTTGTCAACTGTTTACGAAAGAAGTCTTATTTATAGGTTCGTAGGGTGTTAACACTACCTACGACGACTTGTGAAATGGCAATGGTGTAAAGCAAATATTAATGCCGATGTTTGCGGTTCAATGCGGGAACCTATGGATACCTACTATAAGTATATCTTTGTAAATAACTATGTTGGTATCAACCTCCATACATAACATGTATCTCCGTTGTTAACATATGTCATCTACGTTACATCCCATATAAAAAAACATATACTACTAATTGAAACAGGAAAGATACATTGTAAATACTTTAATTTAAAACATAAAACATCAATCAAAATAAATAATAAATTAGACTGATAGATGGTAGATCGTACGTACCTAGTGCTGTCACCTTCAAATGCCCAGCAAATACACACAGACAGATTATTAACACAAAATACCGTTCTTTCATGTCGAAAGATGTGCCTGAAATAAAATAAAAAAACATTTGAAATATAGTATATACATTTGTTCGTGATCTCAAATATCAACCTACTAAGCTCAAAAGCGCTGGATATCACACTAGTTCGAGCATGTTAAAGGGAATGTAGTGTCTTAACCAACCCATCTTTATTATTGAAAGTTCTGGAAAAAAAAATAAAGGTGAAAAAATTATCAAAATCGGATGGTAAACAAAGACGATATGATCATTTGAAGGTTTTGTTGAAACGGGCATGGAAGCCGCCATTTTGAGAGCTATAACATCACATTTATAAATGACCATATATGGCATATTTATAAATATATGAAAATTTAATGATTTATAGGAAATCACTGACAGCAACTGTATGAAAAATATGTATACTTAATGACAAATATGCTTTATATGACCAGTAAAGGATTTTGCATTTATTTGCATCGATTTGCTTTGCTTTATTTCATATTATCAATATTCCATATATGGTAATGTGGAACTATGACGTTTTACATTTGTAAAAGTTCAAACAAATATCGATGGATAACGATAACATAATACGCATGCATAAATAACTTTTTGAATAGCGTGGTTATAATAAAGACGCATATATATATACATATATATACGCATAAATGTAACTTAACTCTTATCCCAGCTTGCTACCAATAGACATCGGAACCCCATTCCAATATCCTACCACAACGGCACTCAATCCCCGCATGCTACCACTAGAAAACTGCACCAAATCCCAATATGCTACCATGAGACAACGGCGCCCCATCTCAACATGCTACCACTAGACAACGGTGCACATTCCTAACATGCTACTACCAGACAACGGATCCCCATCCCAGCATGATACCACTAGACAACGACGCCCCATCCCAGCATGCTATCACTAGACAACGGCCCCGTCTCAGCATGCTACCACTAGACAGCGGAGAGCCATCCCAGCATGCTACCACTAGATAACGGCATCCCATCACAGCATGCTACCACTAGACAACGGCGTCCCATCCCAGCATGCAACGACTAGACAATGGCGCCCCATCTCAGCATGCTACCAATAGACAACGGCGCCCATCCACGCCTATAACTAGACAACAGCGCCCCATCCCAAAGCGCTACTCCTAGAGATGGCTCCCCATCCCAACATGCTACCACTAGACAACGGAGCACCACCCAGCATGCTACCAATAGACAACGGCGCCACATCCTAACATTCTACCAAAAGCCAAAGGCACCCATCCCATTTTACCACCAGACAACAGCGCCCCATCCCAGCATGCTACCACATGACAAGGGGACCCATCCCAAAATGCTACCACTAGACAACGGCAATACATGCCAGCATGCTACCACTAGACAACGGCGCCCAGTCCCTGCATGCTACCACTAGATAACGGCGACACATTGCAGCATGGTAAGACCTTACGGTGGCTCTTTCCAACATGCTACCACAAGACAGCGGCGCCCAATCCTAGCATGCTACCACTAGAAAAAGGCGTACAATTCCAGCATGCTACCATTAGACAACGGAGCCCCAATTCCAGCATCTTATCACTAGACAACGGTACCCCATCCCAACATGCTACCACTAGACAACGGCGCCCCAATCCAGCGTGCTACCACTAGACAATGTTGTCAAATCCCAGCATGCTACCATAAGACAACGGCGCCCAATCCCAGCATGCTACCATTAGACAACGGCGCCCAATTCCAACATGCTATTACCAGACAACGAAGCCCCATACCAGCATGCTACCATTAGACAACGGCGCCACATTCCATCCTACCACTAGACAACGGCGTTTCATCCCAACATACTACCATTAGACAACGGCGACCCATCCCATCATGCTACCGCTAGCCAACGACGCCCAATCCCAGCATGCTACCAAAACACAACGGCGCCTCATCAAAGCCTACCACTAGACAACGGTGTCCCATACCAACATGCCACTTCTAGAGATTGCTCACTATTCCAACATGCTACCACTAGACAACGGAGCCCCATCCCAGGATGCTACTACCAGACAACGAAGAGCCATCCCAGCATGCTACCTCTAGACAACGGCATCCCAATCCCAGCATCCTACCACTAGACAACGGTGCCCCATCCCAGCATGCTACCACTAGAAAATGGAGCCCCATCTCAGCAAGCTACCAATAGACAACGGCGCTCCATCGACGCCTACAACTAGACAACAGCGCCCCATCCCCATGTGCTACGTCTAGAGATGGCTTCCCATCCCAACATGCTACCACTAGACAACGGAGCACCACCCAGCATGTTACCAATATACAACGGCGCCACATCCCAACATGCTACCACGTGACAAGTGGACCCATCCCAACATGCTACCACTAGACAACGGCGTCCCATCCCAGCATGCTACCACTAGACAACGGCAACACATGCCAGCATGCTACCACTAGACAACGGCGCCCAGTCCCTGCATGCTACAACTAGGTAACGGCGCCCCATTTCAGCATGGTACGACTAGAAAACGGTGCCCCTGCCCAACATGCTACCACAATACAACGGCGCCCAATCCCAGCATGCTACCACTAGAAAAAGGCGTATAATTCCAGCATCCTACCGTTAGACAACGGAATCCCAGGATGCAACCACTAGACAACGGCACTCCATCCCACCATGCTACCACTAGACAACGGCGCCCCAACCCAGCATGCTACCACTAGACAACGTTGTCAAATACCAGCATGTTACCATAACACAACTGCGCCCAATCCCAGCATGCTAACATTAGACCACAATACTCTTATCCCAACTTTCTACCACTAGACATCGATAACCCATCAAACCCGATAAAAACGCATTTATTCCTATACTTTTACCATTGTTAAACACAGGTTTTGAAACAGGATTTTTTCCGGAAATATAGTCAGACGGTTACATAATACCACTACACAAAAAAGGTAGTCTTAATAATAATGAGAATTATAAAGGTATTACTTTGTACTTTAGGGAAATTATTTACACGTGTGCTGAACAATCGATTTAATGATTGGTCGGAAAGTTACAATGTTTATATTGAAACACAGACCGGTTTTAGGAAAAATATGAGCACTGTAGATAATGTTTTTGTTATGCATGGGATTATTACTGAATACTCATATGATAAATGCGGGCAAAAAGTTGTATTGTGGTTTTATTGATTTTGCAAAGGCTTTTGACTATGTACATGATGTAGTAAGAGAAAAATTATGGATGAAATAAATCAAACGAGGTATCAGGGGTAAAACATTAGACATTATCAAGTCTATGTTTAAATGTATAAAATCACGAGTGAAGCTTTCAAATAAGCTCAGTGAAGACTTCACATGTGTTTTAGGAGTACGTCAAAGTGAATGTTTGTCCCCATTACTTTTCTCAATGCTTATAAATGACATAGAAGAAGAATTTATCTTGAAATAGTTTGATGGGATTGACGTAGATATGATCAAATTTTTCATTGTGTTAATGCTGATGATATTGTGTTTTTTTCAGAAACTGCACAGGGTTTACAGAAAGGATTTGACATTCTTCTTGATTACTGTAAGGGCTGGAAATGAAAAGTAAATGTACTGAAAACAAAGTTTATGGTTTTTAGTTAGCCTGGTCCATTAGCTGGAGATGTTCGATTCGCCTATGTATCTGGGAATTGCTTTTACTCAAGGTGGATCTTTCCATGCAACACAATGTACATTAGCTGGTCAGGCTCAAAAGGCAATGTTTAAACTAAATAGATATCTATGCAAATTTACAGATATCACTGTACAGCACAAACTTGATTTGGTCGAACAACTTATTGTTCCGATTCTAAAGTATGGCTCTGAGGTTTGGGGATTTGTAATAGCATTAAATGTAGAACGAGTGCATATACAATTTTGCAAATGAGTAACACAGGTAAAACGATCATTTCACAATAATTTTTATTTATGGCGAATTAGGAAGAACGAGCCTTGTAACGCAAAGATATATTAAAATAATTATGTATTGGCTGAACATATTGAACGTTAATGAAAATAAGTATATACGCCCTGTTTACAATATGATGATAGTTGATGCTGAGCTATATCCAAATAAAAAGAATTGGGTAAAATTGTGTTAAAGAAAGTGTTAGAACCTCTTGGTTGTTATCATGCCTGGTTATTTCAAGGGGTTGGCAATAAGGAATTGTTTTTATACTGTATAAAACAAAGACTAAATGATAACTGATTGTTGATTATAATTTTGATATTAAACCATATCTTAAGCTACCAAAGTTTAGACAGGCAATGTCAAAGTTACGCATGTCCTCTCACACCCTTGAAATAGAAGCTGGAAGATGGCAAAAAACAATCAGTAAACCAATACATGAAATAATATGCGTCGTCTGCAATAAACTTTAAGACGAATATCACTTTGTTATTGAAATTAGCATGTTTAATGAAATAAGAAATCATTACATAAGTAAAGACCTGATCAATTTTTTAGAACTTTTCAAATGCGAAAACAAAACAAGAGGCCCAAGTGGGCCTGTGAACGCTCTACTGGCTTAAATGGCTCTTATATCAAGGGTTGTCATCACAAAATTCCCATCAGTACTACTTTTAAAACATTGCAAAAACAAGAGGGCCTGAGTATGGCCCTAAGGGATAAAAACTGTCAAGGGGCCGTAACTACATCAAAAATCAATGAGCCGGAAAAAAAACGCAATAGGCACAAATCTCGTCAAATCCAACAAGGCGTAAAAAAAATAAAAAATAAAGTAATTTAACCAATTGAAACAAATGAAACAATAAAATGAAAAACTTAAAAAAAAATGAAATAAAAAAAAAATGAAAAAATGAAAAATATTTAAAAAAAAATTATATTTTTTTTTTTTTGAAAATAACCTAAAAAAATGGGTAAAAAACATCAACATTTACTTAAAATAATAATAAGAAAATAAAATAAATAAAAACTAAGGCTTAACAAGGCAAAACATAGCATTTTTAACTAAATCAAGGGCCATAACTCTGCTGTTACCTGTCCGATCTGGCTGGTTTTCAAACTAGTCCGAGCTTTCATTGATAATAACAATCTGGAAAAGGTTGGTAAAGATCGGATGAAACATGAAGGCCCTATCGTCTTAACGAGGCAAAATATAGCATTTTTAACTAATTCAAGGGCCATAACTTCGCTGCTACTGGTCAGATCTGGCTGTATTTCGTATTTGTCCGAGCTTTGATTGACATTAACAATCTGGAAAAGTTTGGTAAAGATCGGATCAAAAATGAAAGCCCTATCGTCTTAGCGAGGCAAATATAGCCTTTTTAAAGGGTCCTCCAAATTGAAATAACTTTCCTTTGTATTACAAAGATAATGATTAGCAGTTTCTAAAAATACTTCGGTCAAAATCGTAAACCTATTCGTTCATCGGTAAATCACGAATCCATACGGCACATTTGCCCCTAATACACACCTGTCACGGAAACGTAACTGAGGTTTCACGGAAACAGCCGAATGGAAAAACCCCGTTGACGTCACGCATTACCTATGGTTCGTTAGAAACCAAAATGGCGGACACAAACCAAGTAAACAATGCGAGCGAAGTGGACAATCAACATTTTGTGTACCCCATCCACTTTGATTCTGAGCGTATAAAGTATAAATGAAAACAATAAACGAATAATACAAATAAACTCATGATATTAGATTTTTCAATGTCTTCATCCTGTGACTGTGTCTCCGTCTGTGGGTCTGCAAATCGGAGAATCGGTGAATTGCGTCAGGTTTCAGCATTGGTTTTAAGTTTTGATACCTACTGTATTTACTCAATGAGTCCGAACACTCATTAATTCCGGACACCTAATTAATTGAAAAAAATAATCAAACTAGTGCTCGGACATATTAAGAAATCAACCTTATTTCAATAGTTTTGATGCTTTTATAAATTCGGACATCGGGAAAAGATGAATTATTCGCCGAAAATGACAGGTTAAAATTACGATCAACGACTTTTAATTGCTGATTGCATCTCGATAATTACCAACAGAGGCAGCAGAATATACTTCAATGAATTTAACTGTAACTTATTTGATGCAATTAAATAAAAAAGTTTTTGATCGTGATTTTTTACTATTATTAACGAGCCATTAAATGCTTTTGAAACATTTACATTATTACTGACCCATGCTATAATTTTGTGTAATCGGTTTGGCGCGTGTTGAAACAATTGTCTAAACCAGGTAAAACCATTTCAATGTAGGTCTTACGGGTCGTTTTGTGTTGTCGCTGTCGTAGCTAGTGGGCCATTCCATTATCTGGCACTACCAGCAAAACAATACGGTCTCGCTCACACAGGTAAAGTGCTGTGCGATTTGTTGTCTGTTTGTACAGACACATGAACTTTTTTTTATTTCATACTATAAGCATGGCATGCTTTGTTTTTTAGCTTCGATTTGAGGAATAACATAATGGTGCAATTAAATGGATAAAGAACACGACTATTTTATAATTTTAATTTATTTTCTGCAATACCTTGTATGTTTTTATTTTGTAATAAAATAATCAACATGTTTTAAAATTGCATTGTCTCATTATTCAATAAAGTTCATTGCTACATTTCAAACACAATATAATAATTTAATATAATAAACTAGATGTCATAATTGTTCATTAGTTCATTGTTTACACATTTTTTATTAGTTCACTGTTGTGGATTGAATCGCATATAGCCCAGTATACTATTACACAGTCCTCATTAGCCAGCATATTACTACACTTGTGACTAGACCGTGACAGTTCCGCGGATCAAACAGTGTACCGCTCACTCTACCCGCGTGTAAAGTGTGTCTCGGTGTACTGATTTCACAGGTTTTACAGTTTGCCCAAGTTGAGTACCGTAATTTTAGACAGTTTATAGAATAGCCGCATAATTACCAATAAGTGATCATTAATGGATGGATTTTCGTAATTACCGTAAACAACGAAGGTGAGATTGCCCGTCACAGTTAAAAATACTTACCGTAGAATGTTAATTTACCGTTCCCTCTCAAAATATTCGGACATTGGCAAATATGAATTAATTTTGGAAAGTTATATTTCCGGACACCAAATTTTTTTTTATTATGTTATCCCGTCTGCACTGATAGAGTAAATGTAATCTCTTTTTCGTTTCATAAGAGTCATCAAAATCTGTCTCAGTAAAATGGTCCGAACATACGCGAGAGTGCTCTGAAAAATTCCATTTCACACCGTTTTGCAAAACAAGTTCAATCCATTTAGTTCGATGACGGCAACATGGAAATGTGTGTAGACTTACACTGCCTTCCTGTTTACTTTTTCTACAAAAGCTTAATGAGCACCTTTTCACCATGATGAAGAAACGAACACATCAATAATATTCCAGGGTTTAAAACACTTAGGCTATATGAGAAAAATGGACATCCAACAAGAGTAATTAACGGTTTGTTTACACGTAGATACGCGCCATAATTGATTATGTAAATTAGGTAGCTTGTACGGAAGATGTGATTGGTCGTCCCTTATGACGTCATTTTCCGAAGTTCGATCGCGCACCAGTTTTTTTGTGTACAGGTAAACTTCATACCTGTAAAACTTGCATTTATCAACGGTTTTTGAGAAAACGGACGATGACATTGACATTCTTTTATGATAAGCTTTCATTTCAAATCACTTTATTTTTCAATTTGGAGGACCCTTTATATAATCAAGGGCCATAACTCCGCTTTTACATTTTTGATCTGGCTGGTTTTTGAACTTGTCCGAGCTTTCATTGACATTAACAATCTGGTAAAGTTTGGTAATGAGCGAATGATAAATGAAGGCCCTATCGTCTTAACGAGGCAAAATATCGCACTTTTAACTAATTCAAAGGCCATAACCGCTGTTACTGGTCCGATCTGGCTGGTTTTCGCACTTGCCCAAGCTTTCATTGATATTAACAATCTGGTAAAGTCTGTTAAAGATCGGATGAAAGATGAAGGCCCTATTGTCTTAACGAGACAAAAGTTAACGACGGACGACGGACGGACGACGGACGGACGGATGACGGACACAACACCACGGCATAAGCAGAACTAACAAAATCAAATGATACCCCATATTACCCTCTCGCTCTCTCTTTCCCCGCCCCTTCATTCCCCACGCCCCACCCACCCCACACAACCACAAACACACACACACACATACAAACACCAGACCATGAGAAGACGTCCGCATTTGAAATAATAAAATAATTTGATATGTTGTTTATCTTTCATAGACAATTACATATACCATGTGCAAAAATTAGGAAAATAACAGTGTAGTAGAATTTTTAGCGTATTTGGCCTTTTAAACCTCACCCGCACCTACGCCCACCGCCCCCATCCCCAACCACCCCCACCAGACAGAGGCACCCCGGGTACGGAGCCAAAATAATATTGCTCTTGCACGTCGTCATCATGTGGTGAAGTCATACCCTAAGTTTGGCTGAATTCCGTTCAGCCGTTTAGGAGGAGATATGGTAACTGATGGACAGACAACGGATGGACAAACGGACAACCGGAGGAGATTTTAATATACCCTGTTTTTTTCTTCAAAAACGTGGGTATAATAAGCAATACTATTCATGTATTGTCGTGAAAGAGAAAATATTTATTTTGCGCAATTTTTATTGGAAGCGTGAAAAGTTCCGTGATTTATATATTGTTCAAAACTAATATGATCGTATATATACGAGATTAATCTTGACCTACCCAATTATTAATAGTGAAAAGAATGCACAAGCAAAACGTATAACATTTTTGCGACGATGCTTACGCAACACACTCGATACAACATTTAAATTTAAGCAGCAATATTAAAAGCATTTTACATGAGCTCTTAAACTTTCATTATGGAGAACATATACCAGTTGAATTATATCGATGTTTAGCATACTGTATGTGTGTGCGGGGTGGGGGCTGGGGTGGATGTTCTTAGGCCTCAATATTTAACAAAATGCTGGAATAAACCTATGAAGCAGTATTAACATGTATCCAAGCTATCACACAAATAACACCCAAAATTAACATTATAGGAACTTTCAATTATAATGAACACTATTTTTTTTCAATTATTTTTAAAATGGTATTTTATTATATAAATACTGTAACTTTAAGAAGCTTTAAACTAAATAATCATGTAGGATACAAATCGGTATGATAAAATTCAAAACAAATTATTCCATTGGGATTGCTCTTCTTGAAATAAAAGAGCGAACGACCACCACCCTCCACACACCCATTCCAATACCCCCCCCCCCCCCCCCCCCCCCCACTAACTAAAAATATATACGCGTTACCCACTGACCCACTAGTTACAGCATATTAGACTATGAAAGAGTAAGGAGTAGATACTTAGTCCTACTATAAACCGCAATATGAACAGGATCACTTAATGAGTTTTAGATTCCGTTACAGCAATAAAACAAAGTCCTCAAATTATAAAAGGCGTAAAAGAGTTGATCGCTTACTGACCGGACTCACAATAACATAAAAGTAACACGTGATCTGTAATTGGCTGTATATAATTCATGCGATACAAAAGTGTGTATGTGACATGATCCAGTTGAAACGGTTCAGGACATATGAATCTGACACGAAACAAACTGAAATATACTTTTTTAGAAATACTTGATGCTTTACAGCGATCGTATAATTGCTATTGACATATTATTCATGATAACCGTTAGTTTTTAGAAGCGAACGGAAAACTGGTAAATATTGATAAGAGAATAAGTCAATGACCGTTTATTTAAACCTCAGTTACCTAGTCAAGCATTTCAGATTAATGGGTCGGTGCTAGTCAATATAGCAATGAGCTGCCTGTCAGTCAAACTCGTTGTATGGCAAGTTGTTACAAACTGCAGACAATATTGTTAAAAACGATTTCAACCTTGACCCAAGTGACCTCAAATACAATATCAAGCTTCCTTTCCGTATAAGCTATATACACAGGACGTTTCGCAACAGCTCATTCCTAGAAACTAATATTGAGATGAAAGCATGAGTCTGAGGCCGCCCGCCCACAATACGACATTCGCTAATCTAATAACCAGACTTTTCCTAAGGAAAGGCTGAATATAAATGTTAAATTGTAGTTATGTAATTACAGGAAGCAGTTTAAAGTTAAAATAATACTTAATAAATTAAGATTCCTTATTTACTGCTCGATATATACTTCAAGATGTGTACCTTTTAGAAACAATTTGTCCAAGTTTCATTAATAAAAACGTTCAGTGGTATGAAAAAAAACGAGATATATAATACACTTTTAATTACTGTAGGAAAAGTGTTTAACGTTGAAACATATAAAATAGTGGTGGTTCATATATATTAACTTTATTCTGATCATTTTTTAGAACATGAGTGATGAATGATTAATGAAAATTCATGAATGCCACCTGTGACTGTGACCTTGTCTGTGACTTACATTTTGGACAGTATTCATCTTCTGGAAAGCACACATTCAATTCCGGTTGTGTTTTAAGTAAAATATTATGAAAAGCTGGCATTGATAGCATTGAGAAAGTTGGACAGAGTTATTAATATTAAGTTAGAGGCAGTGTGCAGTGTTACCACAGCCTGACTAGTCAACTTCCCCAGTCTCACAGTATAACTACACCAAGAGCCTTGTATAAGCCAGTGTGTAGGTAAGCACAGCTTCAAAAAATCTATTAATTTATCAATGTATGTTCTTTGCAAATATATGGTATTGTGCACCTGCACTTAGTCTCAGACTTTTTAGACTATCAATAAAAAATGGTGTTTTACAGCACATCGACACATAAATAGGTCATATTGTGCTTAGTACGGATGTAAAATGAAACAAACAAAATAAAAAGGTCCTTGTATTACATCTAACATATTAAACTTAACCAAGACCCTGACTTAACATAATGTGCTGGCATGGCCCAGCAATAGCACGGTGGACGATAGCCGTTGGGGCGGCTCTAAATAAGGTATACCGGTAATGTGTTGATTAGCAGAAAGCGATTATTTTGAATTTATCGTACATGTAAAAAAAGTTCTATAATCACTATTCATTTACATATTTCAGTTCTACAACTTGTTAACTATTTACATGTAAGTTGAACGAAATCTGGTTACGGTAAGCAAAATATGATAATGTATCTTTTTTAATTTTCCTATGTGCCCTTCCCGTCTTTTAAGGGCGGCTCTAAATGACATATAATGTGTTGTTGAGCCAACTTAGGCCAGAGATTTTTGTTTGTTTTTTTCAGTTCTTAGACACTCCGACCCATTATTTTGTTAAAAAAAATGAATAACAAAAAAACGAACTCAACAGGTTTTTTTAAACTCGAAAAACTGCTAAGAAAAGTAACCGGCGATACCCGTATTTTGGTCCCATATTTCAAACCACCATTGATCATGTTTAAAAATGAAAGTAAAATTAGAACGTCACGTTATATAGTTTGTTCTGGTCGATGTACCCAACATGTTCTGTTCAGTTTATATTCTTATAAAAAAAAGGTTCTATAGTCACTTTTTATTCATCTGTTTCAAACTTGACTCCAGGGTCACCATTTGAACAAACTTGTTAGAGGACCATAAGCTGATGATAAATACAAAATATTAAACCTCTGGTTCTAGTAGTTTCAGAGTAGAAGATTTTGTTTTAAGTTATCCCTATGTAACTCTATGTTAAATATGTGACCCCTGTGGTGGGGCCAAATTTGACCCCAGGGACACCATTTGAACAAACTTGGTAGAGGAACATAAGCTGATAATAAATACAAAATATTAAACCTTTAGCTCTTGTAGTTTCAGAGAAGAAGATTTTTTAAATTGTTCCCTATATCAGTCTATGTAAAACTGTGACACCTGGGGAGGGGCCAAATTTGACCCAGGTTCACAATTTGAACAAACTTGGTAGAGGACAATAAGCTGATGCTAAATACAAAATATTATACATTTGGCTCATATTGTTTCAGAGAAAAAGATTGTTCAAGTTCTTCTATGTGAAACTGATCCAACAAGGGCACCTAAGCTCCCAATTAAAGAAAATTAAACCAATGTTTTTTATGAGAAAAAAAAAATACAAAAAAAAAAATACAACATTCAAAAACAAATAAAGGTTCTTGCTGGTTTTCAAACTCATCCGAGCTTTCATTGCTATCAACAATCTGGAAAAGTTTGGATGAAAAATGAAGGCCCTATCGTCTTAACGAGGCAAACTATAGCTTTTTTAATAAATCAAGGGCCATAACTCCGCATTTACTGGTTTGATCTGGCTGGTTGACGATCTTTTCTGAGCTTTTATTGATATTAACAATCTGGTAAGGTTTGGTAAAGATTGGATGAAAACGGGAGGCCCTATCGTCATAACGAGGCAAAATATAGCAATTTTAACTAAACCAAGGGTCATAACTCCACTGTTAGTTGTCCGATCTGGCTGGTTTTCAAACTTTTCCGAGCTTTCATTGATATTAACAATCTGGTAAGAAAAGGAAGGCCCTATCATCTTAACAAGACAAAAATAAACGACGGACGGACAGACGACGCACTCGGCATCCCATAAGCTCTGCTGTAGAGCTAGAAACTGAAAAATAATGAGAGAGAGAGATAGAGGTTGTAAATGTATTCAATGTATATTTAATACCCCACTACCACCCCCGCACTCGCCCCGCGCACACACACAAGCACGCACTCACGCACGCACACACACACATTATCGCTCAAGCAATTATTTCACAAGAACGACCGATGACCGATGTACATACATATATCTACCGTTTCTTATAAGCATTCCTTGTATGATTAAATTCTCAATAGAGAGCAGAGAGGTACTGTTAAAATGTGAAAAAATACCCGTATTAAGGTTATAAAATGATAAGAGATACTTGAGGTGTGCAACTCCGTTTCAAAAGTGAATGATCATCCGGTAAAGGTTATTGCCCTTTGTGTATGAATACAACATTATGATACAGCGATTAAACAGTATATAGTAAAATGTAGACGAAGGTTAACCCACTAATTTAGGTTAAATCGTCATGCCTTAAACTCGCTAGACTGATTGTAGGCAATCAATTTCATAGTGTTTGCAACATGATATTAATTACCCATCTAATATTATATAGATTTTGTAGATCTGGCTGGTTTTCAAACTCATCCGAGCTTTCATTGCTATCAATAATATGGCAACGTTTGGTAAATATTGGATAAAAAATGAAGGCCCTATCGTCTTAACGAGGCAAACTATACATTTTTTAACTAAATCAAGGGCCATAACTCCGCTGTTACTGGTTCGATATGGCTGGTTTACGAACTTGTCCGAGCTGTCATTGATATTAACAATCTGATAAAGTTTGGTAAAGATCGGATAAACAAATGAAGGCTCTATCGTCTTAACGAGACAAAAGTTAACGACGGACGACGGACGGACAGACGACGCACAACTCGGCATCCCATAAGCTTTGCTGTAGAGCTAAAAACTTAAATATAATGAGAGAGAGGTAGGGGTTGTAAATGTATTCAATGTATATGTATTACCCCCACTACCACCGCGCACTCGCCCCGCGCACACACACGCACGCACGCACGCACACACACACACACATTATCGCTCAAGCAATTATTTCGCAAGAACGACCGATGACGGATGTATATACATATATTTATCCTTTCTTGTATGATTAAATTCTCAATAGAGAGCAGAGAGGTACTGTTAAAACTTGATATTTGAAATAAAATGTTAAAAAATATCCGTACTAAGGTTATTAAATGATAAGAGATACTTGAGGTGTGAAAGTGAATAATTATCCGGTAAACGTTATTGCCCTTTAAAGGTGTATGAAGAAAACATGTTACAGCCATTAAGACATATATAGTAAAATGTAGACGAAGGTTCCAAACTATTTTAGGTTAAATCGTCATGCCTTAAACTCGGTAGACTCATTGTAGGCAATACATTTCATAGCGTGTGAAACATGATATTAATTACCCATCTAATATGATTTAGATTTTGTAGAAACGACACGTGTTCTGTAATTCAGCTGCCGAAGGCAGCTGACTCTTATATTGCTTTTGTATCTGTCTATGGTTAACAGACTGTGACTCATGTAAGTGGCAATAAGCATGCTTTACAACTCGAATTCCTAGAGAACTCGTCTGAAAAACTTGAATGGTATAAACACATATTTTGTAACGTTGAAAGGTTACAATTTCACTTGCTGAAATGACGTTTTCGTAAACCAGTCTAATGTAGCATGTCATTCGCAACATCTCGTACACTACTTTGCGGGATCCCGAAGAATGACGGGATTGGCCGAGCGTTCACGATTGGTAGCATGTAATCAGCTGAATTACTATTATATATATATTAGCGACGGAACATTCTCAAGCCTCAATATCGCAGTTGATCGAGGCGCCGTGTTACTGCCCAGGAAGGTAGGGTTCAAGTCTGCTGATTTCCCTATTTTTTCGCGGGATCCCGAAGAATGACAGGATTGGCCGAGCGTTCACGATTAGTAGTATGTAATCAGCTGAATTACTATTATATGTATATTAGCGACGGAACATTCACAAGCCTCATTAGCGCAGTTGGTCGAGGCGCCGTGTTACTGCTCAGGAAGGTAGGGTTCAAGCCTGCGAATTGCCCGATTTTTTATTTATTTTTTAAATTTTCATTATTGCTGATGGTAAGGTAGCAACAGTTCCTTACCTAATTACACATGTTAACAGTAAACAGTTTATATGTGTTGTAATGCACAATATTTCTGTGCTGATGTGTACTTTAGCACGTCGTGCTACAAAGGTGAATATGTAATCAATTTGTAAGACATGTCAAGGATTCACGTAACACAAATTGGGTAAACAAACACGGTCATGGCGTGTTTAGTCTCCGTGACAACTCTTTTTTTGAATATTGTTTTAACACCCGTGACTTGGTCTGTTAATTTGTTAAACTTTGTTCCCAGAAATAATGCTATTTTCTCTCGGCAGCTATTTTACGCTTGCGTAAAACCTTGCTTGTATTATTGCATATATCTGATATATATACAAATGGTATATGCATGTGATGCAATATGTGTAATCTACAGGACAGTTCATGGATTTGTCAACTATTATATTGCATAATCAGCAACCAAATTAACATTAAATACATATTTGTTAAGGTTTAATAATCAAGATGCAACAAACAATTTCAAAATCGTTGTCAATACGAGACGTACGGAAGCGTATACGTGCCTCCACTTGTTGGGATATATTGAATTTCTCAGTTTAAACTAACACAAGTTGTTATGATATATATCAATAACTCAATATATGTATGTCGTGAAATCACGATACAACTCAACAAATGCAAAACAATATTTTGAATTATTATACCTCACTGTAAACACTCCATGCAAAATCCCCATACCCTGCCGGGATGATATTTCGCTCTATCACCCTCAATGCGTCATAGCGGGTGATAGCGCAAAATATCATCCCGCTAGCTTAAGTTGTGTTGTTATTATCATATGTTTTGACTATGATAAATATGTTCAAAAAGATTATTAGTAATGAGATTTCCCATAGGAGTATTTGTTCGGTATAATACAATAAATATCACTTGAGGAAAATCCTCTTGAGGGTGCCAGTGGATATTATTAACCCGAGAATATCGCCATTAAACAAATATAATAACACATATATCAATATAAAGGTATTCGACGTAATGAGTAATAGTTGATTAACACGAGATACTTATTTCAAGCTATGTACAGTTCGTCGATTATGTGATATAAATATGTGGAGTTAAAATCTAAAAATGATAATACAAATCGAGTTAACGTAATGTTTTAATTAAATCAAATGTACACAGGAAGGACTAGCCCCGATCATCCGGCCTGCTTCTGATTTCTTTGCTACGCTATGTTACGTGTATTCTAGTCTCGGCTTGCCAAAACTGTATGATATGTATGTCTAACTTGCAGATATTGGTCTGGGCAGATTATGCCAATTAAAGTGCCCGCTAGCGGTTAGCCGACTGTATTCGCCCGTAAAAGTCAACGTTTGCATGACGTATTGTAAATAAAGCTGCATGATGGTGGGGTAGGGGTGGGGTAAACCATTTTCACTTTGAATAGGGACCTAGAAAACTCAGCTAAAAATCTTGAACTTCAACCACAGAGAGTTTTGGGCTGGAGGGGCTTCAAAAATTAAAAGTAAGACATTTTAAAATGTTGAAACTTTTAATTACATGTAACATGAAAATACGTCTATTGTACATAAAATCTCTCAAAGTATCACCAAAATCTCCCCAACGTTAGTGGCAATTTCAACCATCCTTTCCCCCCCAGGCTTTGACGCTGTTTCCCCAGGCTGAATCCGTATAGCATAGCGTAGCGAAGAAATCAACAGCAGGCCGGGTGACAAAGGCTAGAGTAAAGCTTCTTTAAAAATGTTGACATCTCAATATGAGAGATTTTATGTACAATAGATGTATTTTCATGTTAATTAAAAGTTTTAAAATGTAAAATGTCTTACGTTTAACTTGTGAGAAGCTCCACGTGATAGCAACACGTGTAACTAAACTGTTGTGTCATGCTGTAATTGGTAAAATTAATAGTTTGTTATCTGTTATTTTGAAATAATATTGTCACCCACCCTCATATCACTTTATTTATAACAAAACATCATGCAAACGTTGACTTGTATGTTCATGAAAAACATGCGAGAATACAGTGGGCGCTTTATTTGGTCTTATCTATCCAACCTGATATTTGCCAGTAAGATGGTGTTTGCTTGTATGATGTTTTACGTCATTTTCAACACATATCAGGATATTTATGCCGGAAGAATGTTTTTGTGGTGGAGGCAGACCACCAACTTTTCTGTATACCTCCCGCCATCCATAAGAATCTACACTTCCTCACTTACAAGTCGAGCTCCCAGTGGGAGTCGAACCCGCAGCGGTGAGAGGCGAGAAGGTTTACCACGCAACGTCATTAACCTCTCGGCTACGGAGTCAATGTCCAGTGGAAATCAGGCGTTGGATGGGGTTCCTATGGGCGGTTTCCCATTGGTTAGAGGATTCGGGTGAAGCCCCCTGCAGCCCAAGACTGTCTGTGGTTGAATTTTCGAATTTTAGCCTACATGTCTACGGTCCTTTTCAAAGTGCAACACGTTTTTCCCCTACACCCATCCCACCCTCATGTAACTTTTTTTACAACATAACATCATCCGAACGGTTGACTTTTATTTGCGTGAAAAACGGGCTAATCGATAGTGTGCACTTTAATAGGCCTAATCTGCCCAGACCGATATTTGCAAGTAAGACATACACATCATATAGTTTTGGCATGCCGAGACTAGAATACACGAAGCACAGCGAAACGAAGAAAGCAGTAGAAGGCCGGACCGAGGTTAATCCTTCCTGTGTAAATTTAATTTAATTAAAAAACATGACTTTAACTCGATTTTTTTCTCATTTTTTAGATTTTAAATGAACATATTTATATCACATAATCAACAAACTGTACATAACTTGGAATGCATATCTCGTGTAAATCCGATTACTCATTACGTCGAGTACCTTTATATTGATATATGTGTTATTATTTAAAGGTGATATGAAGAAAGTAAAAAAAAAAGTTCTGCATTTGTTGAGTTGTATCGTGATTTGTCGACATACATATACTGATATATAGATAGATCTTTATCTATTAGGCTTAAAACCCGATGAGGATACAAAATCAAGGCATGGCAACAGTGTAGATATTACAAACAATACATGTCCAGATATGAGATACAATGAGAAGGCGTATATATAACACTTCCTTATCAATTACAATTTAATCACAACTTCCTTAACACATGTTTTATATTCACATGAGTCAAATAAAACAGCTTGTAATCCGTATGATAAACATATATCATATAATGTAGATATTAGCACAGATATACATGCCTATTAATCCACCACGGATTTTTAATAGTTATTACTAGTTGCAGTTTAATATTGATTATTTTAACTTAGTTTGTTTACCACAGACTTTAAATGAACAATAACATGGATACCGTGATAGATAGAAATCTGGGTGTTTTTCAGTTGATAAGCATTGCCCATGATCCTCTCAGCGTCCCCAAAGTCTCTGAAATTTACAATAATCGGCCTTCTCGGATGCTGGTGGTCACGCTTACGCGGCCCTAACCTGTGCGCACGTGTGATGTCCTTATCATTGCCATTGAAATCAAGACGGTTCACTATAACATCACGTATGAGTAAGAAACAGTTTTCATTATTGTTCTCTGTAATACCCCTGAATATGATGTTGTTCCTTCTTGAACGGGCTTCTAGGTCAATCGACTTGCATGACAATGTTCTTAAAAGATCGGTATTCCTGTTTGTTACGTCAATGACATGTTCAACTTTTACACAGACATTTTTCATACAGTTTTGAAAATGTAGCATACCTCGATTGCAGTCATCCTAACCAGATTTAATAATCTGTAACCCTCCAAATATCCTCACTAATTTATCGCCCATTGAACTGTTTATAAATTGCTGTTTAGAAGCACTCACGTTTTGTCCATATTTTGACCGTCGGTTCGCTACCGTTTGAAATGCATTTCCCGCCACATCTTCGCACACGTCTTCACACAAAAGCGAAAAGCGATTTTCATCATGACCGTTTATTCTAATATTTGAAGCCATAATTCCGTATTTTTTTACGTAAAGAGATGTATATTATTTCCAAGAACTCGTAAACACTCACTTGTATAAGTTCATTTAGTTATTCGCTGTAAATTTTCAAAATATTCACGGAGCTTAGAAATTCACACCTACACTGTCAGCCCTATTATACTATATTATATATCATAACAACTCGTGTTAGTTTAAATTGAGAAAATCAATATAAGGTACGTATTTGCTTCCGTAGAAACGTGCGTTCACGCGTTAAACGTTCTTCAATTATTAAATAATATATACAAAATCAAAAGTTATAAAAAGTTGCATGATTAAGTTGTTTAATATGTGACTTTAATCCAAATTCTGGGCGCAGTTATGACCTTACACCAAAGTGCTCATTTAAGAAAATATGGTGTTGCCACTAGAGGCTTCAAAGACCAAAAACATATGTACTTTTTTAAGGAACTATACATAAATAGTTATTGACAAATGTAACATGTATATTCAAATATATTATAAGGAAATCAATAGTATTCATGTATTTTCGTGACAGAGACAATATTTCTTTGCGTATTTTCCATTTGAAGCGTGAAAGGTTCCTACTTGGGAAGAAAAGGTGAATTATATATATCGTATATGTATATATAAGGGCTTAATCTTGACCTACCCATTTATTAGTAGTGAAATGAGCGCAAAAGCAAAACGTATAACATTTTTGCGACGAAGCCTAAGCAAAACATCTCAAACTCGCATTTGGTTCAATATTCAAATTTAAGCTGGAATAGTAAAAGCATTCTATCTGATCTCTTAACCTTTAATTCGGAAGAACATGTCATTTACTTATATATATTATTGAATTATATCGATGTTTAGCATATTGTAAGTGTGTGCGGGTGAGGGTCGGAGTGGGATGTTCATATGCCTCGATATTGACCAAAATGCTGCAATAAACTTATCAAGCAGTATTAACAGGTGTTAAAGCTATGACACAACTAATACCCATTATTACTATCATAGGAACTTTCATTTATTATTTCATTTATTTTAAACATTTATTTTAAAAATGGTATTTTATTATTATATAGATTCTGTAACTTTAAGAGGCTATAAACTAATAAATCATGTAGGCTACAAATCGGTATGATATAACGCAAAACACACTAAAATGAGCGAACGACCACAACCTCACCCAGCCGCCACAACCCCATCCCTCTACATCCCCACAAAAAAAAACACAAAAAAGAGTTACCCTCTTACTTACCCACAAGTTACAGTATAGAATACTATGAAAGAGTAAGGAGCAGATAATAATGCCTACTATAAACCGCATTATGAACAGGACCACTTATTGATTTTTAGATTCCATCACAGTAGTAAAGCAAAGTCCTTTAAAAATTATAAAATGCTTAAAACAGTTGATATCGCTTATTGGCCGGACACAAAATAACATAAAAGTAACACTTGATCTTGACTTGGCTGTAATGCATGCGATCCAAAAGTGTGTACGTGACATGATCCAGTTTAAAAGGTTCAGGACAATGTCATATGAATAGGACACGAAGCAAACTGAAAAGAACCTTTTTAGAAATACTTGATGCTTTTCAGCGTTCGTATATTTGTTATTTGCATATTATTCTTAATAACCGTTAGTTTTTAGAAGCGAATGAAAAACTGGTATATATTGATAAGAGAATAAGTCAATGACCGTCACATTGGGGTTTTCGAAGTTAAAGGTCGCATTCAAAATTGTAAAACATCATAATAATATCATTGAGGTAACATTCTAATGACGGATGTAGTAGCAATTGTTTAAGTCTATTTTATAAAAAGATGGAAATGGCGTCAGTAAGTTCGGGAGCTTCTGATACTAACATGGTCATTATGCGTTTCTCAGTTTAAAAAGTGCTTTGTCAGAGAGTTGCCAAATAAATTTGATAAAGTCCTATATGCCTTTTGAAATTTACATGCTAGTTATATTTTAGATTATAATACTGTGTCTTAATCTCTAACGAAAATTAAAACACTGCTTCAGAAGTTCTTGTTATTAGTATCCATAGGAAACAATCTTACTTGACAAGGTAAGTAACTCTCCAATGACGGGCGCATTTTGTGACAATTTTGCACTCTTGTTTTTAATATCCGTCCGTATCGAATTCAGTGTGAAATGCATGTTTGTGCATGTATACATACAACTGTATAACGTTAAATAAAGAACTTTCATTTAGTAATTAATTAACTAGCATTTATTGTTCATAAATCAGTACATCCTTCGATCTTTTGTGTATCTGTCGTATTTCTGTCTCGCTTGTAATATCCAAAATACTTGAGCAGAATTCAAAACGAGAAGCTGACTGGGGTACACATCAATGCATTCTTTTGGCTGACAATATAAGACCACACAAAAACAAAAACGGGAACATTTGGAAATCGCCAAACACGATAAATATAAAAAATATTGCATTCTCGGTTTGATTGAGACTGCTCATAAACGGTAGTGAATAGTGTTTGCTACCGTTCACGCCCTTGAGCCCCGAGCTGAGTAGAACACAATATTTAAAATGTCAATAGTAAGAAAATTTAGCCATCCTGAAGATGGTAGGCATATTTTCATACCATTCCATGGCCAGTGTCTAACAAAATGCTGCCCTAAACAATGGGCGAGTTAAACAAAACGGAATTTAATTGGAAGCCTGCGTATCGCAGGTAACACGCGGTATCTCAGAATATACTGTTTAATTCATAAACTAGGCACATCAGGCGCAAGTGATGTTCATCAACGCATTTCATGACATCTTATCTGCAGTTTCTTACAACTTGCCATAGAACGCGTTTGACTGACAGGCAGATGATTGCTATAATGACTAGCACCGACCACTTCGTCTGAAATTCTTGACCACGTAAAATGCAAGCTTGTGAAACATGGTCTTAAAACCGGATATAAGGGGAGAAACTTATATCAAGTCATCATTTTGTATCACCCGTTCGTTGTAACATCATCGATATAAAACAAAATATTCTAATCATTGCAAAATAGTTTCGAACTCAAGACCTCCGAATTGGCAATGATGTACCTTAACATAAGGCCACAGAGCCAACGGATAACGTTCTTTTTATTTTAAATATATGTTCGTTTGATAATGGACTTTGGTTATTTCTCACTATTATTTCAACAAACTATACACAGTAGATTTTCAACGTATACTTTTCTAATGTTGGAATCTGTAATCTATATTTTCTGGAGAGCATTTCTTAGAAGGTCTTTGATGTATGTATGCACTTAGAAACGTGTTTAATTACACACAGAAGAAAAACATCGAATGCTAACAGTATATCGATAAAAATAACGCTATTTATCAACTGACCGAATTAGCCCAGTGTTAAAGCGTTGTGATTGTCAAGCCGAAAGGCATGGGTTCGAAACTCGCATAGTCTATACTATTTGTCAGTGTATGGATGTGCATTTTTGATGTTGCTTTGTCCGTTGCAGGTAAAGGAATGAAACTTTAAAACGGTCTTATATTCGTGCTTCCAGCCATGTTTCAGTAGCTTGCATTTGGTAGTAAATCTATCGTTAAACCGATACTATTTGCTTTAGGTACACGCCCTCTAACCTTATATACAGCTATATTAGCTTTAAGATGGTTCCCCATTGGGTTTTAATGTCGTTTAATTAAACCAAAGTTAATTAGTCAAGCATTTCAGATTAATGGGTCAGTGCTAGTCATTATAGCAATGATATGCCTGTCAGTCAAACACGTTGTATGGCAAGTTGTTACAAACTGCAGATAAAATTGTTAAAAACGATCTCAACCTTGACCCAAGTGACCTCAAATACAATACCAAGCTTCCTTTCCGTATAAGCTATATACACAGGACGTTTTGCAATAGCTCATTCCTGAAAACAAATATTGAGTGGAAAGCCTGAGTCTGAACGCCGCAAGCCCACCAAATTACATTCGCTAATCTAATAACTAGACTTTTCAAAGGAAAACCTGAATATAAATGTTAAATTGTAGTACCTGTTATGTTATTACAAGAAAGCAGTTTAAAGTTAAAATAATACTTAATAAATCTAGATTCCTATTTGACTACTCCATATATACTTCACGATGAGTCCCTTCAATTTCAGAGAAGAGATTTTTTAATTTTGTCCCTATAAGACCCCGTGGACAAGGCCAAATTTGACTCCAGGGTCACCATTAGAACAAACTTGGTAGAGGACCATAAGCTGATAGTAAATACAAAATATTAAACCTCTGGCTCTTGTAGTTTCAGAGTAGGAGATTGTTTTTTTAAGTTTTCCCTATGTAACCCTATGTAAAACATGTGACCCCTGGGGTGGAGCCAAATTTGACCCCAGGGACACCATTTGAACAAACTTTGTAGAGGAACATAAGCTGATAATAAATACAAAATATTAAACTTTTAGCTCGTGAAGTTTTAGAGAAGAAGATGTTTTAAGTTTTCCCCTATATCAGTCTATGTAAAACTTTGACCCCTGTATCGGGGCCAAATTTGACCCCAGAGTCACCATTAGAATACATTTGGTAGAGGACAATAAAGCTGATGGTAAATACAAAATATTTAACCTTTTGCTCCTATTGTTTCAGAGAAGATGATTGTTCAAGTTCTTCCATATAACTCTATGTAAAAGGCCCCTAAGCTCTCAATTAAAGAAAAAATGAACCAATGTTTATTACGAGAATTTTTTTTAAAAAAAAAATCAAAAAAAAAACAAAACATATGCTTCCAGTGAGATTTGAACCACGACCCCTGCGGTTTCCAGTGTATATCACCTAATATTGAAAAAGTGCCATAACTCGGGTGTTAAAGATTCGATCTGGATGGTTTTAAAACTCGTTCGAGCTTTTATTGCTATCAACAATCTGGTAAAGTTTGGTAAAGATTGGATGAAAAATGAAGGCCTTCCCTTCTTAACGAGGCAAACTATAGTTTTTTTAACTAAATCAAGGGCTTCAACTTCGCTGTTACTGGTTTGATCTGGCTGATTTACAAACGTTTCTGAGCTTTTATTGATATTAACAATCTGGCAAAGTTTGGTAAAGATCGGGTGAAAAATGAAGGCCCTATCGTTATAACGAGGCACAATATAGCAGTTTTAACTAAATCAAGGGTCATAACTCCGCTGTTACTGGTCCGATCTGGCTGGTTTTCGAAATAGTCCGAGCTTTCATTGATATTAACAATCTGGTAAAGTGTGATAAAGATCAGGTAAAATCGTCTTAATGAGAAAAAAGTTAACGACGGACGGACCACGCACAACTCGGCATCCCATAAGCTATGCTGTTGAGCTAAAAACTGAAATATAATGTGAGAGAGGTAGAAGTTGTAAATGTATTCAATGTATATTTATTACCCCCAATCCCACACCGCACTCGCCCAGCGCACACGTACGCATGCACGAACACGCACACACACACTTTATCGCTCCAGCAATAATTTCACAAGAGCTACCGATGATCGATGTACATTCATATATCGTACCTTTCTTATAATCATTCCTTGTATGATTAAATCCTCAATAGAGAACAGAGAGGTACTGTTAAAACTTGATAATTCAAATAAAATGTTAAAAAAATACCCGAACTAAGGTTATAAAATGATAAGAGATACTTGAGGTGCGCAACTCCGTTACAAAAGTGAATGATCATCCGGTAAACGTTATTGCCCTTTGTATTTGAATAAAACATTATGGAAATATATAGTAAAATGCAGACGAATGTTCACATCTATTTTTGGTTAAATCGTCATGCCTTAAACTCGTTAGAGTAATTGTAGGCAATCGATTTCATAGCGTTTGCAACATGATATTAATTACCCAACTATGAAACATTTCAACGTATTTGTTTTGCATTTATTGAATTACATCGTGTTTTGTCGACATACATATATCGATTTATTGATATATAGTATACCAAATCGTGTTATTTTAAATAACAATAGCAGGCCGGTGACCAAGGCTAGAGTAAAGCTTCTTTAAACATGTTGACACCTCAATATAAGAGATTTTATGTTCAAAAGACGTATTATCATGTTAATTAAAAAGTTTAAAATTTGTTGTGTCGTGCTGTAATTGGTCAAATTTATACTTTGTTATCTGTTATTTTGAAATAATATTGACACCCACCCTCATGTAACTTTATTTAAAACAAAACGTGACGCAAACGTTGACTTTTATGTGCATGAAAAACATGCGCGAATACAATGGGCACTTTATTTGGTCTTTATCTATCCAACCCGATATTTGCCAGTAAATTGATGTTTGTTTGAATCCGCAGCGGTGAGAGGCGAGACGGTTTACAACGCAACGTCGTTAACCACTCGGCCACGGAGTCACCTTGCAGTAAAATGCATTATACCATCTGAACAGCTGTCAATGTCTAGTAGAAATCAGGCGTGGGATGGGGTTCCTATGGGCGGTTTCCCATTGGTTAGAGGGTCCGGGTGAAGCCCCCTGCAGCCCAAGACTGTCTGTGGTCGAATTTCACGAATTTTAGCCTACATGTCTACAGTCCTTTTCAAAGTGCAACATGTTTTTCCCCTACCACAATCCCACCCTAATGTAGCTTTATTTACAACATAACGTCATTCAAACGGTTGACTTTTATTTGCATGCAAAACGGCCGAATACAGTCGGCTAATCGCTAGTGTGAACTTTAATAGTCTAATCTGCCCAGACAGATATTTGCAAGTAAGACATATACATTATACAGTTTTGGCATGCCGAGACTAGAATAAACGTAGCACAGCGAAACGAAGAAAGGAGTAGAAGGCCGGACCGAGGTTAATCCTTCCTGTGTAAATTTAATTTAATTAAAACATGACTTTAACTCGATTTTTTTCTCATTTTTTAGATTTTAAATCAACATATTTATATCACATAATGAACAAACTGTACATAGCTTGAAATACATATCTCGTGTAAATCAGATATTACTCATTACGTCGAGTACCTTTATATTGATATGTGTGTTATTATATGTGTTAGGCGATATATTGTTTTGCATTTGTTGTGTTGTATCGTGATTTGTCGACATACATATATTGATATCAATTACTGATATATATCATAACAACTTGTGTTCATATTCATATGTAAATGTATTTTGTAACATGTTACTTATGCTGTTCATATATGTGAACCTAAGTGAAATAAAGAAGTTGAAGTTGAAGTGTTAGTTCAAATTAGGTAGGTATACGCTTCCGTAGAAACGACGTGTACACGCGTTAAACGATCTTCAATTATTAAATACTTCAATTATTAAATACTACATACGAAATCAAAAGTTATAAACGGTTGCATGATTAAGTTGTTTATGTGACTTTGATCCAAATTGTTATGGCCTTACGCCAAAGTGTTCCTATAAGAAGATACCGTGTTGCCACTGGAGGTTTCAAACACCAAAACCATATGCACTTTTTAAGGACTTATACAGAAATAGTTATTGACAAATGTAACATGTATATTTTAAACATATAATAAGGAATATTATTCATGTATTTTCGTGAGAGAAAATATTTATTTTACGCATTTTCCATTTGAAGCGTGAAAAGTTCCTTCTTGGGAAAAAACGTGAATTATATATATTTTGTTATTTATACGGGCTTAATCTTGACCTACCCATTTATTAGTAGTGAACTGAGTGCAAAAGCAACGTATAACAATAGTTCGACGAAGCATACGCAACACATCTCAAACTTGCACTTGGTTCAACATTCAAATTTAAGCTGAAATAGTAAAACCATTCCATCTGAGTGCTTAACATTTTTATTCGGAAGAACATGTCATTCACATATATTACTGAATTATATCGATGTTTAGTATAATGCAAGTGTGTGCGAGGTAGGTGTCGGGGTGTGATGTTCTTTTCCCTCGATATTGACCAAAATGTTGCAATAAACTTATCAAGCAGTATTAACAGGTATCCAAGCTACGACACAACTAACACCCATTATTACCGTCATATGAACTTTCATTTATTATTTCATTTATTTTAAAAATGGTATTTTATTATTATATAGAGTCTGTAGCTTTAAGAAACTTTAAACTAATAATCATGTAGGCTACAAATAGGTATGATATAACACAAAACACACGATTTCAGTGGGATGTTTCTTGAAATAAAAGAGCGAACGACAACAACCTCACCGAGCCTCCACAGCCCATCCCTCTACCTCCAAACAAAAAAACAAAACAAGTTACCCACTTACCCACTAGTTACAGCATGGAAAAATATGAAAGAGTAAGGAGCAGATAATAATTCCTACTATAAACCGCATTATGAACAGGACCACTTATTGATTTTTAGATTCCCTTAGAGCAGTAAAGAAAAGTCCTTTTAAAATTATAAAAGGCGTAAAACAGTTGATATCGCTTATTGACCGGACACAAAAAAACATAAAAGTAACACGTGATCTTGAGGTGTATTCGTGACATGATCCAGTTTAAACGGTTCATGACATATGAATCGGACACGAAGCAAACAACTAAAAATAAACCTTTTAGAAATACTTTTCAGCGATCGTATATTTGCTATTTGCATATTATTCTTGATAACCGTTAGTTTTTGGAAGCGAATGGAAATCTGTATATATTTGATAAGAGAATAAGTCAATGACCGTCACATTGTGGTTTACGAAGTTAAAGGTCGCGGTCAACATAATAATAATATAATTGAGGTAACATTCTGCGGGTGCAGTAGCAATTGTTTAAGTCTATTTTATAAAAAAAATGAAAATGGCGTCAGTAAGTTCGGAAGCTTCTGATACTTTAAAGGGAGTACATCAGGATTTTTCTAGAAACATCTTAATTTACAAAAATGTTCCAATTCATGATAAAACACTATGACGGAATCTGACGTAAAATGCTGAAATTAACCCTGGTGCGTCACCTAGGATAGCACGTATTACTGAGCAGAGTGAGTTTCTTTGCAAATAAGGGATCGTTTTTAGGCTCATTCATTATGTTTAGGCCCTTTAGAATAGAAAGTATAATTATTTGTCAATTTTAAGTCGGACCCCTAAACCACCATTAAAAGCCTGATGTAGCCCCTTTAAAACACTTTTTAGTTTAAAAAGTGCTTCGTCAGAGAGTTGCCAAATATAGTTTATAAAGTCCTATATTGCTTTTGAAGTTTACATGATAGTTATATTTTAGATTATAGTACAGTAGACAAATAAAACACTGTTTCAGAAAAACGTTAAACACTTTAAAAAGTAATCAGTTAGATGAGTTATTTCTTTTCAAAAATATGGTAACATAAAACCACAGCCGATTGTGCCAAGCATTTAGTCCTATGTTAAAGGGGTGCCGCACTATTTTACGATGTACTGGAACCATAGCCAGGTTATTTTTATTTATCTTTTATTTTTATTTTTTTCACAATATTGCACATTCTAAACAGTTAACATTCGATAATCGTCGGTAGTTAACTAAAGAGAAATTAAAACACATTCCAGATTGATAAGCATAGAGATGATCTCATTGAAAAATAGGAAATGGCTTTTGTTTGAACAAAGTCCGTTTAACTATCAATCAATGGCTATATTACCTTCTTTGCTGAATTACTGGTATCTAATTAATACGTGAACCTTGATCAAAGTTAGAATAAAACGCATAACTTACATGCATCTATATTTCCGTTTTACATTTAACAATAAATTCCGTTTTAATCACATCCAACTTCCCTTCACCTTCCGTGGAAATGCCGCACATGAATTACGAATAAAGAGTAAACGCCTTTTTAGCGGGTCACGTGGACATTTTGCTTTATTGCTATTCGCAAAGCGAGGGGAGTTTAAAAAATCATATATCGTAATCGCTAACAGACACAAACAATATCCATGCAGTATGGATAAACCACCGACCGGTATGAAATTGCACCTGTTAATTTGTGGGCATTGATTGATGCTTACGAAATGTGTTAGCCAGTCAGTCATGCACTTTATTGACATATTCCACAAAACAATTTGCAGTACTTGTGAAGACTGTTTGCTTGAACATGTTGAAAAAAATATATATTTAAGGTTTTCAGAGTATTAACAATAATATACACGTATGCATATATGTTAATGGCTGTCCAATAACAACGCGAACTGACAGATGATAATATGTATGCTATTATATCCTTTTAATGAGATTAAAATAAGTATTATCAATATATGCATACATTCATGTTTGAAACTGTTAATTTCAAACATGTGGAGATCAAATTGATAAACTTTATATTTAAACAATATTTTGAATTTTGAATTTTTAAATCATGACTAGCATGAATAACAATATAATTTGAACTCTTAGGTTTTCTATATAACTTCCATATTTGCTCATTATTATTATTACTTTGAATTGAATTGAATTGGATTTTATAGTCGCACCAACAGCTAAGGTCATATGGCGACTTTCCAGCTTCCACTGGTGGAGGAAGACCCCAGGTGCCCCTCCGAGCAATTTTCGTGCACGGGCGGGCACCTGGGTAGAACCACCGACGTTCCGCAAGCCAGCTGGATAGCTTCCTCACATAAAGATTCCTAGGCCCCTGAGGGATCGAACCTACAGCGGTGAGGGGCAAGTATTACTTTGAATAGTTTTAAGCAAATTGTTTTTACATATTAACACTAAGTGTTGATAATAGTGTATGCTATTGTAGGTTTAACCCGATGAAATAATAACGAAAAAATAAATGAAAACCCCAAATTGTATAAGCTTTTAATTAATTATATGCAAGCAATTTCAAAAGTGAATATGACACTCGATTAATAAATGGTGTTTTTCTATTTTATTAGTTTATATAGAAGTTTAGTGTTGTTTTTCAGAATCACACTGGTTAGAACACCTACACGTTTCATAAACAGTTAAATGCACTTTGTCAGCAATATACAACATGTAAGAAAGATAATTATGCATGCGTCTGATTGTTCTACAAATAGTGTTTCTCTACAAGTACCTAGTGCAGCACTAGGCTGATGAGCAGTTTATCAATTTACAAACGTAGTCAAACGATTCCAACTGGCCAACAGCAGTTCCAAAGGTATATTAAATATATTTGCCGAATATATATATTTTGCTCGAGCAAATACAACTTTGATATATGCGTGTGATTCTGAATAGCACTGTAAACTAATATATGATTTAACATTAAACATTCTTCTTTCTTGAATACTTTCTTGTGAATAATAGAAACCTATTCCATATTTTTGAATATATACACAATACTGAGAGCAAGCAAAGATTGTTCTATGATAAAACAATTAAAGTAAAACATAATTTACCGAACAACGTGTTTTTTTGGTATGACTGAAGTGTTCTCTTTTGCATCTCCCAGTATGTAATTTTCCTTCTCTGAGTGTGGTCAAATCAGTAATGGATAAAATTCCCCCAACATACATTTCTTTGCAAATTAGCGAAATCTATCTATTTAAAATCTAAAATGTAACATGAATAGTACATCTTTCTACTCTAAAAACGTAAATTACAGTTACCCACACGGTATAAAAATACACAACTAATACAAACGTTCAGGCGCGTATTTTCATCATAGACTAATGAAATGTATTACTAGCTGGTACAATTTGCATTTTTAATAGAGCATACATTGCATTCGGTTGTTTTTCAACCATACATTTGTAAGTTTAAAAAATACCATTATGCCCTTTATGTGTTATTCCTCAAGTTTGGGGATTCAAACAGTAACGCTCTTACTCGCGTGTCGGTTGATGTTCATTGATTTGATACATGCGTAAAACATTATATATTGTTAGTACTGAAAGCTTATCATAAATAACTACTTCCACATTTAAATTATTTACACAATAAATCATTACTTTCAATAATTATGTAGCGATAAACATGTTGATTAAACAGTTAGCCTATCTTGTGGGTGTACATAGTATGTTTGAATCGTATATCTTTAACATATGTTCAGCGGTACTGACGCATTTAATCAATCTTTACAGCAGCTGTGCTGCAAGTTTCGTGACTGCACGGGTACTAAACATTGACTCTAGCACATTTTGGAGATATGTCAAAACGAGAGTCAATGACACTTCCGTGGTAGTGACAAGGATTAAAATGGCAAAATAAAGGTGAGTTCAGCTCGTTGTTTTTCATAATATCATTAATCCAACGATTTATTTCAAAAATCGGGGTATGCTATTCCAATTATATGTGTTCAAAGTATGTCTAAGTTGCAAACATATTACAAATTATTATTAATTTCACGCCTAGGTTTTCACGCCTAGGTCTTTTATAAAAGATTGGAAGGTGTGTTTGTTTTCTTCGGCAGATCGCAATATTTCGGTGCAGATTCTTATTTATTTATGAAAGTCAGTTGTTGTTTTGGTGAAGATGAAAAGCCTTTCATGTAATTATTACTCGGTACTAAACTGGTTTATCAGAAAACAGAGAAAAACGGATGTATCGCCAATTTTCGGCAAAAGGTAGAGTCAATGAGCCGGAGCTAGGGACGCAGAGGTTGCATCGATGCTAGGAGCATTTTTTTCCAATTACAAGTCCCCGATACCGTATTAATTGCCAAGGTACCATGCGACTAATCTCGTCGCCTGGATAAAATTAGTATACGTTTTATATCAGCCTGCTTTACCTGATTTCCGCAACACAATGTCGTTTACGGTTAGGAAAAATATTGAGCAATAGTATTCTACTTGTTTTGAATAGAATACTAACACAGAATGTTTAAACATATTACAAATTATCATTTAACTACTAAGAAAGGTATCGATATTTAAGAACAATATTGTCTGCCGCTAATAATAACTACGAGTTTAACTGGTCATAACATATCTTATCCGACACCAAAAAAGATTCTGGCCCCAGTCTAACGACGCGACTTGTGATATTCAAATTCTCGATCATCACTACCTTTCGTTTGCCAATTTTGTCAATTTAGTAAAACAATATTGCCCGGCCATTCATATGTAAAGGTTTGACTAAACTTATTACTTATCATTAGTATCCCCTTCATCAGAATGTATATTACACAATTCAGTTTTCAGTTCCTCGTTGAAATTGTCAGTATCAAATACGTAAAGCTTTTTTAATTAAAACATTTTGGTTTCAGAACCTGGGTCGTCTCCAGTTTAAATTGTTCTGCCATACTTTTATGAACATCACTTAAACCATAAAAAAGTGCACGTTTTATAACAAATTGTTTTATTAGTTGTTAAAATGACATCTAGAAGAGTAGGTTGTCTTCTAACATGGTCAACCCTTTTGTGTTTGTGATGTCCTATTTTGCATTTTATTCATCTTTAAAGTTATTCTTTGTGACTGTATGTGTTTGTGGTCGACTGTTGTCATTGAAATTACTTTTCCTGTTCGATTTTTATATCTACTTTATCTAGCTTTAAGTTGCAGTTTTCTTCAAAAACACTGTGTTTAATAGATGAAGGTTTGTAAGCACCAGTAACACACCATTTTCGTTTGTCCAAAATTATCTCAATGCTTATGGATTCAATGTCGTCAAACTCAAACTCAGGTTTTCGTTCACCGACTATATCTGATCGTGCCGCCACCATTTGCTGTTTGGTCTACCCTCCATTTGTGAAATGTGTCAACTGCAAACTGTGTATGGGGAAAAGAGTCATCTATGTTTGTTTCTATAAAACAAACAAAAATCAAGCTAGTTTTCGTTAAAAGTTCTTGGATACTATAAAATGTGTTTCTAAGACTATTTATATTCAAGGCAGCACATACAAATATATTCGGTTGCTGTTTTCCTGCGTCTTTTAGTGAGTCAAAAATAGTTTGCTGGTCGTTGCTATCAGTTATTAAAATGGACGAATCCGGTATTTCCACAGAGGAATTGCTGGTGAACGACTCTGTAAAATGGCCAAGCAGATCGCACTGCTTGAATATCCACGGGTCATCAGTGTTACGCATTACGTTATAATATTTTGGCAATATATTTGTACATTTCATGTGCCACCAGTTAGTATACGGCTCGGTGGTTACTAGCAACTGGCATGTGACTATGACCACAGGTCCTGGGTTTGTAGAGATGTCACCACTTAGCATCAGGATCAGTAATATGTTTCAGGCTGCATTCCAAAGGTATAGAGCTATGTTTTGTTCTAGAGTGTCTAATATAGTAGTAATTTGTCGATTTTAGAATCTACGCCAATGTTGTACTGAATAATGTGTCTTGTACTTATAGAAGTTACCATACATACTGCCGGATGGTGCCTCACTGTTCCCAATATTCATCAATAAAAAGCAAGTTACTGATGGTTTGGTGACATATTTGAATCTTTCCGAACGTATGATTGAATCGTCCTTCGATAGAAGAAGCAGCATGGCTAAAAGTATAATATGTAATTTCATCGTTGGTTTGTTTCCTTTCATGTTTTATCAGAGTAAAGGAGGAGGTTATATTCTTCCGGTAAGCGTCCACTGACGTTGATCATAAGAAAATCCTGAAAAGGGTCTTTAAAACGCTATTTCGTTAAACGAAGACCTGTAAAATGAGTAGAACTGATTTAAAATGCACTATGTCCACAATTTATAACGAAATGTCGGTTTAAGACAGAATTAGAAAATCTTGGGTTTTCGGATGTTTGGCATAGTCAACTAACGATCGATATCCCTTACGATCAAATTAAACTCAGAATTTTAGATCAGTACAAGAAATCTTGGTTTGGATATATCAATAATTAAAGCAGACTATTGACATATAGTAGATTTAAATTTAATTTTAACTATGAACAGTATTTAAGTACAATTACTACTCCTAAATTCCGAATTGCTTTAACGAAATTTAGAATATCTGCACATGCACTTGCTATCGAAACAGGTAGACATAATAATATTGAACGCAATGAAAGGGTTTGCATTTTTTGCAATATGCGAATTATTGAGAATGAGTACCATTTTTTTCTTGGGTGCCCGTTTTACTCTGAACTAAGAACAAGATTTCTGCCTAGATATTTCTGCAGATGGCCAACACTTAATAAATTAGTCTTATGTCAAAGCAATCTAAAAATAATTTGGAACAATTAAGTAAATATTTGTATTATGCCTTTAAAAAACGCATTCAAAATAATTAATGTACATATATATGCATGTATCACGAAAGTGGGTGAACTTGATATATGTGAGTGTGAGTGATATACACATCTATGGCTAATGCTATTTAATGAACTTGAATTTATGACGATATGTTGTAATTGCCAATATATAAAAAGAAGTGTTGTTAATATAAAACATACATATTTACTTTCCAAGTAAAACGTAATTATATATTGATGACGGATATAAGTCACCATGAAAGGGAGAGACAGACTTTTGTATTTTCAGATTTATATGTAGGCTATACACTACTGTATTGTGGTTTAATACTGAATAAAATTATGTTATGTTATGTTATGTTATATTTTGCCGCGTTCCGGGCATGCGCTTTAATTCGTTCAATGTATTAAAGTGGAATATGTATCCCTCATGCCTCCACGTCATCCTTGATTAATACGCCTTTCCATAAACTAATGGACTGGGCTTGAGCTTCGATTACTATTATTTTTGTTTTCACCCTACTTAAAATCCCGGGAATATCTTTATTTTATTAGTTTCCGTTACCACAAACGAGTAACATTAGTCATTATTGACATCATTAGTTCAGTTCTAGGAAGATGCGCGGCAAGGCTGGTTGGTTATATTTTTCATAGCACTGTCGTTTAGTTATTTAACAATATCTGCTCATAACAGAGCTGGAACTATGTCATCAACGTTCTTCTTTACGCACCACTGCGTCATGCACGCCATTATGTCTTCCCAAACACTATAATCGCAAGGCAACATGGCAATACGCTTGCATATAACCTTGCTGTATATTTTGTGTTTGTTTGCTTGTTTGTTTGTATGGTGTTTTACGTCATTTTCACCACATGCAAGGTTATATATGATGGTCGATTTTTCGAGGTGGAGGCAAACCCACATTTTTTGGGTAGAACAGTACTGTACACCTCCCGCCGGCGATCCGTAAGAATCGACACTTCCTCACCTTCAAGTCGAGCTCCCGGTGGGATTCTAACCCGCAGCGGTGAGAGGCGAAGATTTTCAACGTAACGTCGTTAACCATTCGGCCACGAAGACGCGTATCTGTACGAACAGATGAGTAATGAATGCGCATTTGTGCGAAAACCAGACCTGTTGCAAATATTAGTACCAAGCGGCAGAAACGCGTGAGTATGGCTTGTTCGTTATAAAAACTCGTTACTTTACAATCACCCCTCGTATTTAAATCAAAACTGAGATAAACGTATATTGGTTTACAATATATTTAGTCCTCATATTGCTAAATTACATTGCTAGTACAATGCATTATGTTTGCAAGAAACGTGACCGTCATTGCAAATTACAGTCTTGTCAAATGTCAGTTTCGTCCAATCGTATGATTTGTATTAGTATCGCACTGTATAATGACATGTTGTCGTGAAAAATGGGTAAAGGTAACATTGTATTTATTTTTTTTAATTTATTTTGATACTTGCATTAACGATCAATGGGACACCTTTTTGAGAAATATTTCATTATTTTGGTAAATAGATAACTTTATGTAAGTTGTTAACTTATATTAAGTACAGTTTAAAAATAAAAGGTTGTAAATAATATCGAAACACATTTTAGACTGTATGCTTGTTTTTTACTTACTTTATGTCGGTTAACAGCTAAGTAACGCATTTACGTCCCCCATAGAATAATAGTGGTATACACATACATCTGTGTTTGTTTGTTTGTTTTTGTTTGTTTGTTTGTTTGTTTGTTTGTGTGATGTTTTACGTCATTTTCAACACATGTCAGGCTATATATGACGGTCGATTGTTTTGTGGTGGAGGCAGACCACCCACTTTTCCTGTGTAGAATCAGTATTGTAAACCTCCCGCCATCCGTAAGAATCGACACTTCCTCACTTACAAGTCGAGCTCCCAGTGGCGTTCGAACCCGCAGCGGTGAGAGGCGAGAAAGTTTACAACTCATAACCACTCGGCCACGGAGACGCTTTACACTTACAATATTTTGGAGTACGGATGCTGCAACTCCGAAAAGTTCAGAAACTGCTACGCAGAAATGTACGTAGGCCTTGGATAGATTATTTGATATAACTTATTTCTCATTAGATAATGTTATTATTTATTTATTATTGCTTATTTGGTAACATCTATTTCTTAAAGTCGAAGGAAAATCAAAACACAATTTAAAACAGCACACAGACCACTACAATGTATCATTTCGCTGGCTGAATAAAGATGTGGACGGTGTATGGGGGTCCCGTCCACACGCACTCATAAATAAAACAAACCTGCAAGCAGTGCATTTCGGAATAGAACATTAAAAATGTAATAACATAATGAAAAATAAAGTTAAACTAGTTTCATATTTTTTCTGAAGGGTGATACGCTGATTAAATTCCCATCACCTCATTTACTTACAGGAATTGACTAAAAGAAATTGTTGACACGAGTTTGCATTTAGTGCTCACATAACGCCCATTTATGTTTTTAAATTTAAAATATAGCGTAATGAGACATACATATTGAAAAGGGGATTCTTAAATAATATTTCTGATCGAATATTGGACAATTTAATGAAAAATATGCATTCATATATCTTTGAGAAGAGTATATATGTGACAGCAGACAGCTATTGAACGATTCATGTTGTGTTTATCTTATAAACGATCAACAGATAATGGAAGTCTAATTATCGCTATATTATAATAAGCTGTGGTCTATAAAAACGAAAATATTTTTAAAAAGTAAATGACTGTCTTGTTTTTAATGCTTAAGACATGCAAGAACACAACGTAAAACGTATTCAACTATAGATTAGCGTCTTCACTCACTGGATCCGCCTCTGAAATCGTATTCTGTTGTTGGGTCAGAAAGTTCTTAATAATATGTGTCTACTTCGTAAAAATGTACAACATACATTGTAAACAATACGGAGAATAGATACGACAATAGGGTCTCAAGTCATTTCGTCCCGATATTGGCAAAAGCTTTCAAGGCATTTACGGGTGTTCGTGTTCTCTTTCTCATTTCTTTTTTAAAAAGTATTGAAATGTAAAATAAAAATCATCTATCTCTAAACCGACTAGAAAAATGAAGGGTCGCTGATTCAAATCCTGGTATTGGAAGAATGGTTGTGACATAGCTTTTAACACAAAATCCCGGGCGGGCGGGTGGGCGGGCGGGCGGGCGACTGACTGACTGATTGACCTGACTGACTGATTGACCTGACTGACTGACTGACCGACCGACCGACCGACCGACCGACCGACCGATCGATCGATCGATCGATTGATTGATCGATTGATTGATTGATCGATTGATTGATTGATTGATTGATTGATTGATTGATTGATTGATTGATTTGACCTTGGCGACAAGAACTTGGCAGTTAAACGCAACACGTCGCCATATTGTGATATGCGGAAGGAAATCCAAATTCACGTCTGGTAGATACAGCGAAGATACCTACCTGTGATAAGTGTGATCTTGACCTAAATGACAGGAACCTTAAGGACAGATGCAAAAGGAAATCCAAATCAGCCCGTTGGTTAACATGTCGCCATTATGTTATAATCATTAATGCAAATGAAAATCTAAATCTGTCCAATGATTTCGGATGTTATGGACATGACATGAAGATACTAGACTGTGACAATTGAAGTCTGAATGTGCCCTTGACCTTCGCGAAATAAACCTGGGAGTTAAAAGTGACATGTCGTTTTGATGTGATAAGCATTTATGCAAACTGAAATCAAGAACTGCCCACTGGTTTGTGCAATACTGTGAGACACAAACATAAACAACTTTAACCTTTGAACTCTAACAATTATTGTCATTGGCAACATGATACCGGTATAGAACGCGACACGTCCTGGAGTAATAAACCTTATTGAAAAGTAAATCTAAATAAGGAGACATGGGGAAATCGCAAATATGACCTTGGACCAGGACTCGAATTTAGCTTTTTTTTTCAACTAGGTTGTTTTGCCACTTGATGAAAAATGAACTGGCAAATTATAGCTCACTCTAGCAAACAATAAACAATAGCTCTTTTACTTATCATTTTGACTGGTCATTTATGCCTATAAACTATGTTATGCCTAAATAGTTTTACTTTCCAACAATATTCTAAACTAGAAGTATGTTAAGCACTTGCATAATATTGCCAGTGCTTCAAAAGTTGACTGACATTTTGAAAAAATGACTGGCAAAATGCCAGTAAAACAACTTAGATTTGAGCCCTGGAGCTATATGTGTGACATAGCCCTTGGTGACAGGAACCTGAGAGTTGAACATGACGTGTCGTCTTGATGAGATGAGACAAAGTAAATCCAAATCCGCTGTTTTAGGAGACATGGCAACGACACGAATCAGGACGAAGAGACGGACTCTTTTAGACCGGGGGCATTAAATAAAAATACACAACTTATAAAACAAACATTATTAAAAATCAGGATTAAATGTGAAACAAGAAATCGGTAGAACCGGTGGATGCTCCCCAAATAAAGGTACACATGTGAAATACAATCGGATGAAAAATATAGGAGGAGTTGAGACGACAAGCTTTTTTTGAAATTGCAAAAGTCCCGTAACTCCGCCAAATTTTCTTTTAACCAGAACGTCCTGACAATATGCGCTACTAGACATCATATTGATTCTTCCTACCAAGTTTCATGAAAATCAGATGAAAAATGTAGGCGGAGATGAGCGGATATGATTTACATTTGAAAAACTTCAAAGTCGCATAACTTCGACAAAAATCATTCAACTAGAACGTTCTGAAAATATGCGCTACTAGACATCATAGTGATACTTCCTATAAAGTATCATGAAAATCAGACGAAAAATGTAGGAGTTGAACGTACACGCTTTTGATTCGAAAAACTTCAAAGTCCCGTGAATCGGCAAAAATCATTCAACCGGAACATCCTGAAAATATGCGCTACTAGAGATCATACTGATACTTCCTATACAGTGTCATGGCAATCGGATGAAAAACGTACCAGTTAAGCGGACAAGCTTAGTTTTGAATGAGAAACGTAGGAGTTGAGAGGACAAGCTTTAGATTCGAAAAACTTCAAAATCCATGGTTTTCGGGGTAAACTCCGCCAGAAATCACTCAGCTGGAATGTCCGGACAACATGTGCTACTAGACATCAGACTAATACTTCCTGTAAAGTTTCATGAAAATCGGAGTTGGGCGGAAAAGCTTTGGAACCGAAACTCTTTAAAGTCCCGTAACTCCGCCAAATAGCATTCAATCGGAATGTCCTGACAGCATGCGCTACCAGACATCATACTGATACTTTATTTAAAGCTTCATGAAAATCGGATGGAAAATTTAGAAGGACTTGAGCGGACAAGCTTTAGATTCGAAAAACGTCGAAGTCCAGTAACTCTGCCAAAAATCAGTCAACCAAAACGTCCTGACAATATGCGTTACTAGACATCATGTCTAATACTTCCTGTGAAGTTTCATGGAAATTGGATGAATAACGTAGGAGTTAAGCGGAAAAGAAAGCGGGCCAGACGGACATACGGACATACATACGGACATACGGTCGGACATGATAACAAATTTCGGGGAGCATAACGAGGAAGATACATGGAACATTAAGGAGTATATAAACAGTAAGACAGTGTAAAATACAAGATAAAACAAACATGAGACGTATGCTAAAAGAAAGAAATCGCAAATCTTTGTGAACTAAAATATTTAAAAGGGTTGTTTCACTATTCTGGAACTAGCTTCATTTAAACCGGCTTTAAAAAACATGGAAATTATCAAAATATCATAAAAAATACAGGAGATATGATCTTTTAAAAATTTGCAAAAATTCTCAAACGGAGGCAGCCATCTTGGATTGATGACGTCATCGCGCCTTTTTACCATTTGTTGTATATTGATAAATATCATTTAAAACAAAGAATATCACTGCAAATACATGTAAATCGTAAAAAGAGCATATACAGTATAGTGTATATACCTATTGTACTTTGTATTTATAAGATGGCTGCCTCCATTGGAGTCTTTTTGCACATTTTCGAAAGGTCATATCTGCTATATTTTTGAAGATATTTTGGTAATTTTTTCAGCTTTTTTCACGGTTGTTAAAGCCCTTTTAACTGAATAGTGCAACATCCCCTTTAATAGGCGGTCACGGTATAAAGTACATGTGGTGTGTCCTCTTTTTAAGTCGAGATTTGTTGGGGATTCTGTTTTAGGTCAAGGAAACATATTAATTGCAAGACTACATTTAAATATCAATGCTTTTTAAATATAAACGACAGAATGTCATGTAGGTTGTTTAAAAGAAGGTGACGAATGTAGAGTGTTTAAACGTAGGTGAATAAGCTTTATATATTCATTGTGTTTATTTAGACAATAATGTTGTTATTCCTATTTATGTACATAGTTTATAATAAAACGTCGACACGTCTGGAAACTAGAAGGCCATGGGAAGATCTAGGGTTGTCCTGTGAATACAACTAAATGATAAGATGCCAAGTCACTAAAAGGCTTTACAATGCTAATACTGCTCTTACATGATTACGACAGACAAGGCTAATTGTTTGTTTGTATGGTGTTTTACGTCATTTTCAGCACATTTAAGGTTATATATGACGGTCGATTTTTTTTGTGGTGCAGGCAGACCACCCACTTTTAATGGGTAGAACCAGTACTGTACACCTCCCGCCATCCGTAAGAATCGACACTTCCTCACAAGTCGAGCTCCCAGTGGGATTCGAACCCGCAGCGGTGAGAGGCGAAGGTTTACAACGCAACGTCGTTAACCATTCGGCCACGGAGACTCTATCAGACAACGATAAGGCGGTCTCAATATATTCAATCACCATACCTGTTTAACTTTTGTTTTAATGTTAACAAGAACTGTATGAACAATATGTTGTTGTTTTTTCTATTTATACACTATAATTAGGATATATGAAAAATGACATGGTTGACAAATTTGGCATTGCCCTGCCGTGAACCTTTGACGGTCCAAAGTCATTTAATTGTCATAAGGCTGCGGGTCACTAATTGTTTTCCATGGGGCACAATACTTGCTTTTCCGAAGATAAAAATAAAAAAGTGTGTACAAATAATTCATACTGTTGTGGGCTATTGATCTGAATTCATACTCGTGCAGGCTATTGTTCTGACCGCTTGAGGATTTGAATTAGGCAGATAACTAGTTTGTGCCCTCCCACCTACCCTTCATTACGCTGTAATATATTATACTTATTTTTATCACATAACGTCCCTTGTTAGAAGTGTCGAACACTCATTTAATATTCTATTGTATGACACACGTGTAATACAACCTGGAACGATTTTGATTGGTTGAGTTAAACATGTAACACTGCGCAAGTTTATTAACTGAAACTATTTTATTTATTACAAATTCACCCAGATCTGAGTCATAAACTTATTATTTGTGACAGCTTATAAAAATAATGCACGTTATACAAAACATTGTTGTTGGTTTGTTAAAAAGTTGGCGTAAACTGCTTATTTGTAAAGAGGTAAAACACGAACTCTTTTATACGCAACGTTATATGTGAGACGCGACGTTACGACGTCACATATTTTATGACCTTTTGGCGCTTAAGTGTGTCTGACGTCGTGGCGGTTCTATGTCCATCTAAATTATTTTTTACTAATTTGACTGCAATGTTATGTGATTAAAAGGATCTTAAACTCGTTCCCATTCCATATACGATTAATGAAACTCGTTATGAATTATTTTTAATTATAACTCGCTAAAAGGCTCGTTAAAATTAAAATAAGTCATAACTCGTTTCATAAATCTTATATGAAATGGAAACTCGTTTAAGATCCTCTATATATCATGTATATTAGATGGATATATATACATTATTTTGATTTTTTTCAGTATGGAAGAGAACTATTTTACACGATTATAATTATGTATTCTTCGGAAACAGTATATTTATCTCCGTTTACATATGTATGTATAGTTATCTTTATGCATGTATACATATCTCCTATTTGTGGAAATATGTTCTACATTAATTTTGTTGTAAAGGAAGTTGTAGTTCTGTTTCAGAAGTATTCCTCCCATCACCCGTTCCTGTACCAGGAGGATTTTTCTATTCTCATGATTGGATCAGAACATATTCTTTTTGAAATTCTATGTTTATTAACTGCCTAAATACATACACCAATTACCTACGATTGTTTCTGTTGTTTTTACAGGTTTGAGGTAAGAGAATCATTGATTTACTTATGACATTAAGAGTGAGTAAATCTTTCTTTTTTTAACATTTTAGGCAATTTTTAATTTACAAAAGAAGGTTTTATTTGCTTTATCTGCTGTGCTACAGTAAGGTGATACAGAAAATCCCATGTTAAAACGAGGTTTCATTCAAATTTCAGATTTGTTTGACCGAATCACCACATATTCACCTAGAGAATGTAGACATTTTGTATTTTTATAGGTGCATAAATATGAGAGATGGAAAAAAAACTATGTATTTTATTCATTTAAATTACTGGTCTTGGCTATACTGAAGATATTAAACCAACAACACGCCCAGCTTGAAGATCAAATGTTGAAAAGGATGTACAGCAACCTAATGGGGAAATTAATGGTGGTGAGAGACCATAAACTTACAAACAAACGTACGTCGGACGACATGAATCAATCATCATATCAGTAGATCTAAAAACTCCAAATACTTGAAATGAAAATAGGTTATTTTCAACATGAATTGGATCGAAACGGCTCAGTAAAATAAATCTAGTTAACCAAATAGTTCAGTTTTAGATCTATGTAATTCTATACAGAGTATAACTTGCAAGTAAAAGTCGTTATTCAAGATGATCGTTTCTAACCTTTGGGGAGAACGGATTGTCTTATATTCATCATACCCATGACTGTTGTATTTTATTTTAAAAAAAAACCCATTAAATTCTGTATAACTTTAGTTCATCAAGTTGTTTCTGGGCGTCAGCTTGCTTACTATAGTCGAACTTCATTTTTTATGTGTGAAAGGGGTATAGGCAACCCTCCATGTAACGCATTAAAACGTGACTGTTAACGCAGTATTCACATATTGAATGGACTTAATAATGTCAGACTTTAATTAATACTGCCACAAGGTCATATTTCTCTTTGTGAATCGTGAACTTACTGTAGTTTGTCCTAACATAATGATAACCTACTTCAAATTTCAGGGTGGTGGCTGAATAGTGTCATATTTCGTATTTGTAAGGGTTTTGGTATTTTTCCATTGCACTTCAAACAAAATCGTTATTTTTCATGAAAGGGGGAAATAGCCGGGTCCATACTACAAACCAGATATTTGCCAAAGTGTCGTATTTGCCTTTTATGAACTTAATCTCTATAAATAGTAGGCTCTAAAATAAATATGAAAAGGTCAATGATTTCGGCGACCAGTTCATTACTTACACGGTATATATACAAAAGTATAGGTATATTATGTCGGACATCGTATTGAGATGATTTTACAATTTATGACAAGTTATGACATCATGAAAATTTAACCCAGCAATTATAGCTGTTTATTTGATTTTTGTAGCAAAGTTTAAAGCTGTGTTTTTGTATACAGAGTTCATAGTTTCGCAGTTCCCAAACACACAAAACTTGTTTGGGTCAAATTTTGGGTCAAATTTACACAAAATGTACATCGGGAGTTTATATATGAAGCGTCTGACTAAAACAGCATAAACTACTCAAAGCAAGCGTAGTAGATCGTTCCCGTGCAGCCAGCCTCCCAGAAGTAGGAGTATTGCATTGTACTACTATAGTAGATCGTCCCCGTGCAGCCAGCCTCCCGGAAGTAGGAGTGTTGCATTGTGCTACTATAGTAGATCGTCCCCGTGCAGCCAGCCTCCCGGAAGTAGGAGTGTTGCATTGTACTACTATAGTAGATCGTCCCCGTGCAGCCAGCCTCCCGGAAGTAGGAGTGTTGCATTGTGCTACTATAGTAGATCGTCCTCGTGTTGCCAGCCTCCCTCAAGTCGGAGTGTTGCATTGTGCTACTATAGTAAATCGTCCCCGTGCTGCTAGCCTCCCTGAAGTAGGAGTGTTGCATTGTGCTACTATAGTAGATCGTCCCCGTGCAGCCAGCCTCCCGGAAGTAGGAGTGTTGCATTGTGCTACTATAGTAGATCGTCCCTGTGCAGCCAGCCTCCCTGACGTAGGAGTGTTGTATTGTGCTACTATAGTAGATCGTCCCCGTGCAGCCAGCCTCCCTGAAGTAGGAGTGTTGCATTGTGCTACTATAGTAGATCGTCCCTGTGCAGCCAGCCTCCCTGACGTAGGAGTGTTGCATTGTGCTACTATAGTAGATCGTCCCCGTGCTGCTAGCCTCCCTGAAGTAGGAGTGTTGCATTGTGCTACTATAGTAGATCGTCCCCGTGCAGCCAGCCTCCCTGAAGTAGGAGTGTTGCATTGTGCTACTATAGTAGATCGTCCCCGTGCAGCCAGCCTCCCTGAAGTAGGAGTGTTGCATTGTGCTACTATAGTAGATCGTCCCCGTGCAGCCAGCCTCCCTGAATTAGGAGTGTTGCATTGTGCTACTATAGTAGATCGTCCCCGTGCAGCCAGCCACCCTGAAGTAGGACTGTTGCATTGTGCTACTGTAGTAGATCGTCCCCGTGGCCAGCCTCCCTGAAGTAGGAGTGTTGCATTGTGCTACTATAATAGATCGTCTCCGTGCAGCCAGCGTCCCTTAAGTAGGATTGTTGCATTGTGCTACTATAGTAGATCGTCCCCGTGCTGCCAGCCTCCCTGAAGTAGGAGTTTTGCATTGTGCTACTATAGTAGGTCGTCCCCGTGCAGCCAGCGTCCCTGAAGTAGGAGTGTTGCATTGTACTACTATAATAGATCGTCCCCGTGCTGCCAGCTTCTCTGAAGTAGGAGTGTTGCATTGTGCTACTATAGTAGATCGTCCCCGTGCAGCCAGCCTCCCTGAAGTAGGAGTGTTGCATTGTACTACTATAGTAGATCGTCCCCGTGCAGCCAACGTCCCTGAAGTAGGAGTGTTGCATTGTGCTATTGTAGTAGGTCGTCCCCATGCAGCCAGCTTCCCTGAAGTAAGAGTGTTGCATTGTACTACTATAGTAGATCGTCCCCGTGCAGCCAGCGTCCCTGAAGTAGGAGTGTTGCATTGTGCTACTATAGTAGATCGTCCCCGTGCAGCCAGAGTCCCTGAAGTAGGAGTGTTGCATTGTGCTACTATAGTAGATCGTCCCCGTGCAGCCAGCCTCCCAGAAGTAGGAATGTTGCATTGTGCTACTATAGTAGATCGTCCCCGTGCAGCCAGCCTCCCAGAAGTAGGAGTGTTGCATTGTGCTTCTATAGTAGATCGTCCCCGTGCAGCCAGCCTCCCTGAAGTAGGAGTGTTGCATTGTGCTACTATAGTAGGTCGTCCCCGTGCAACCAGCCTCCCGGAAGTAAGAGTGTTGCATTGTGCTACTATAGTAGATCGTCCCCGTGTTGCCAGCCTCCCTAAAGTCGGAGTGTTGCATTGTGCTACTATAGTAGATCGTCCCCGTGCTGCTAGCCTCCCTGAAGTAGGAGTGTTGCATTGTGCTACTATAGTAGATCGTCCCCGTGCAGCCAGCCTCCCGGAAGTAGGAGTGTTGCATTGTGTTACTATAGTAGATCGTCCCCGTGCAGCCAGCCTCCCTGACGTAGGAGTGTTGTATTGTGCTATTATAGTAGATCGTCCCCGTGCAGCCTGCCTCCCTGAAGTAGGAGTGTTGCATTGTGCTACTATAGTAGATCGTCCCCGTGCGGCCAGCCTCCCTGAAGTAGGAGTGTTGCAATGTGTTACTATAGAAGATCGTCCCCGTGCAGCCAGCTTCCCTGAAGTAAGAGTGTTGCATTGTGCTACTATAGTAGATCGTCCCCGTGTTGCCAGCCTCCCTGAAGTCGGAGTATTGCATTGTACTACTATAGTAGATCGTCCCCGTGCAGCCAGCCTCCCTGAAGTAGAAGTGTTGCATTGTGCTACTATAGTAGATCGTCCCTGTGCAGCCAGCGTCCCTGAAGTAGGAGTGTTGCATTGTGCTACTATAGTAGATCGTCCCCGTGCAGCCAGCGTCCCTGAAGTAGGAGTGTTGCATTGTGCTATTGTAGTAGGTCGTCCCCGTGCAGCCAGCTTCCCTGAAGTAAGAGTGTTGCATTGTACTACTATAGTAGATCGTCCCCGTGCAGCCAGCGTCCCTGAAGTAGGATTGTTGCATTGTGCTACTATAGTAGATCGTCCCCGTGCAGCCAGCCTCCCTGAAGTAGAAGTGTTGCATTGTGCTACTATAGTAGATCGTCCCTGTGCAGCCAGCGTCCCTGAAGTAGGAGTGTTGCATTGTGCTACTATAGTAGATCGTCCCCGTGCAGCCAGCGTCCCTGAAGTAGGAGTGTTGCATTGTGCTATTGTAGTAGGTCGTCCCCGTGCAGCCAGCTTCCCTGAAGTAAGAGTGTTGCATTGTACTACTATAGTAGATCGTCCCCGTGCAGCCAGCGTCCCTGAAGTAGGATTGTTGCATTGTGCTACTATAGTAGATCGTCCCCGTGCAGCCAGAGTCCCTGAAGTAGGAGTGTTGCATTGTGCTACTATAGTAGATCGTCCCCGTGCAGCCAGCCTCCCAGAAGTAGGAGTGTTGCATTGTGCTACTATAGTAGATCGTCCCCGTGCAGCCAGCCTCCCAGAAGTAGGAGTGTTGCATTGTGCTACTATAGTAGATCGTCCCCTTGCAGCCAGCCTCCCTGAAGTAGGAGTGTTGCATTGTGCTACTATAGTAGGTCGTCCCCGTGCAACCAGCTTCCCTGAAGTAAGAGTGTTGCATTGTGCTACTATAGTAGATCGTCCCTGTGCTGCCAGCCTCCCTGAAGTAGGAGTGTTGCATTGTGCTACTATAGTAGATCGTCCCCGTGCTGCAATCCTCCCGGAACACAAGCAGGAGTGTTGCATTGTGCTACTATAGTAGATCGTCCCCGTGCAGCCAGCCTCCCAGAAGTAGGAGTGTTGCATTGTGCTACTATAGTAGATCGTCCCCGTGCAGCCTGCCTCCCAGAAGTAGGAGTGTTGCATTGTGCTACTATAGTAGATCGTCCCCGTGCAGCCAGCCTTCCTGAAGTAGGAATGTTGCATTGTGCTACTATAGTAGATCGTCCCCGTGCAGCCAGCCTCCCAGAAGAAGGAGTGTTGCATTGTGCTACTATGGGGGGCACTCCACAGTTTAATGTACATTTCTCAATCATCAAACCCATGACAAGCCCTTAGCCTGAATCCTTGAGCAAAAATAAAACACATCATCATTGTGTCATACAGGAAATGCTAAATTGTACATACCTAGTTCAGCGTTTTAAAAAGTTATTCCATGCTGATCTCCCCGTGATTGAAAATTAGCCATTTTACCTATTTTTAGAAAGTTTTTAATTGGTTCACATTTTTCTATTTATAGCCTCCCAAAAAAACAAAGAATGCATATTCCAATACACCAAAATAAACTTAGAAGTACTCAAAACTGAAAACAACATCAAACATGTGCTTCATAATTATTATAAATACCATCCATGGACCTAAAATATGCTTAATTGATTTATTTCTGATTTACACCATGGACATTCATGCAAAACTGAGGAGTGCCCCCTTAAGGGAAAGTTGTCAATTAAAAAAAATTGAAACGCCCCTTTTTCCATTTCGCGAATTTATTCTGGACGTCTTGACATACGTATTATTGCGATTGTCCAAAAATTGGCCTAACAGCACCTTTTTAAGATAACACTTAAAAATAGCCTTTTTAACAGCTTTTATGCAAACTTTTTTCTTTCGGTCTGTTTTTTTTTCCATAGCATGAAAAAGGTCTGATATTTGCAATCAGAAGTCATTTCCACACTAAAAAGTTGCCTCCTATAACCCGATTTATATAAAGCCGCTATCTTATGCGTTTTTTTTTTATTTTAACGCGACATGACATAATGACGTCATGTCACATGATGTCACGCCAAATGCTATTCTATGTTTAACGTCATTTTACTATGACATCAAAATACCCTAGCAACCAGTACTTAAATGGGACATTACCATTAGCAAACTGTACATATAATGAAACAGTATTATGGCAAACCCAAGAATTACACCAATGGTTAGTTTTTAAATGGCAAAAAGCCCACCTCAAACTTAAGATATCTCAAGACAGTTATCTCAAAATAACTTGAGATATATATTGAGATATCTTGAGATTAATTGAGATATCTCAATACAAATATCTCAATATAAATTGAGATATCTCAAGATAAATTGTGATATCTCAACATGGAGTATCTCAAGATAAATTAAACACATATCGAGATATCTCAAGATACAGTGCATCGCGGAGTATTACAATATACATATTTTACCGAGTTGTTCATAATCTGGGTTTCGTAGCAATGCGGGTTTGCCTTATCGAAGAAGTTCTCTTCACAAACAAACCGAATGGTAACAAACTTTGAAAATATGTTGAAATACAGACAAAAAAATCCTTCATTTGACTGTTTTAGTAAATAAAAGTTTGACCATTAAGGGGGCACTCCACAGTTTAATGTTCAAAACCCATGACAAGCCCTTAGCCTGAATCCTTGAGCAAAAATAAAACACATCATCATTGTGTCATACATTTCTTACAAGACAATAAAATTACCCATGTTTCCATACCAAATAAAAGTATCGAAAAGCATTTTCTGTACAACTTTAGTCCCATTTCTTTAAGATTACCCCACCCCTCAAAACACGGTAAAAAAACAATTTTACCAATATTTCAAATGTCAATAAATAAAAATAAAAATAAATCCTACACATATCAGTGTCATATCTGCACTCATAATGCACTTGCATATCAGGAAATGCTAAATTTTACATACCTAGTTCGGCGTTTTAAAACGTTATTCCATGCTGATCTCCCCGTGATTGAAAATCAGTCATTTTACCTATTTTTAGAAAGTTTTTGATTGGTTCACATTTTTCTATTTATAGCCTCCAAAAACCCCGAAGAATGCATATTCCAATACACCAAAATAAACTTAAAAGTACTCAAAACTGAAAACAACATCAGACATGTGCTTCATAATTATTATAAATACCATCCATGGACCTAAAAGATGCTTAGTTGATTTCTTTCTGATTTACACATGGACATTCATGCGAAACTGAGGAGTGCCCCCTATAGTAGATCGTCCCCGTGCAGCCAGCCTCCCAGAAGTAGGAGTGTTGCATTGTGCTACTATAGTAGATCATCCCCGTGCAGCCAGCCTCCCAGAAGTAGGAGTGTTGCATTGTGCTACTATAGTAGATCGTCCCCTTGTAGCCAGCCTCCCTGAAGTAGGAGTGTTGCATTGTGCTACTGTAGTAGATCGTCCCCGTGCAGCCAGCCTCCCTGAAGTAGGAGTGTTGCATTGTGCTACTTTAGTAGATCGTCCCCGTGCAGCCTGCCTCCCTGACGTAGGAGTGTTGCATTGTGCTACTATAGTAGATCGTCCCCGTGCAGCCAGCCTCCCTGAAGTAGGAGTGTTGCATTGTGCTACTTTAGTAGATCGTCCCCTTGCAGCCAGCCTCCCTGAAGTAGGAGTGTTGCATTGTGCTACTTTAGTAGATCGTCCCCTTGCAGCCAGCCTCCCGGAAGTAGGAGTGTTGCATTGTGCTACTTTAGTAGATCGTCTCCGTGCTGCCAGCCTCCCTGAAGTCGGAGTGTTGCATTGTGTTACTATAGTAGATCGTCCCCGTACTGCCAGCCTCCCTGAAGTCGGAGTATTGCATTGTACTACTATAGTAGATCGTCCCCGTGCAGCCAGCCTCACTGAAGTAGGAGTGTTGCATTGTGCTACTATAGTAGATCGTCCCCGTGCAGCCAGCCTCCCCGAAGTAGGAGTGTTGCATTGTGCTGCTATAGTAGATCGTCTCCGTGCTGCCAGCCTCCCTGAAGTCGAAGTGTTTCATTGTGCTACTATAGTAGATCGTCCCCGTGCTGCCAGCCTCCCTGAAGTCGGAGTGTTGCATTGTGCTACTATAGTAGATCGTCCCCGTGCAGCCAGCCTCCCGGAAGTAGGAGTGTTGCATTGTGCTACTATAGTAGATCGTCCCCGTGCTGCCAGCCTCCCTAAAGTCGGAGTGTTACTATCTAATACTTTGATATATTAGTTTTAAAACAATATTTAGTTTAATAGTATGTTGTGGTGTAAATTATTTCAGGTATATGTAGTTTCTTTTCTATTTCAGTCCGGATCAGGTTCATGCCGACGTGACATATCATTTCATTCTTAAAAAGTAATTAAGAAATTATTAAGACCCTTAAGACATGCCACGCGTCTTTCGTTTCATCCTAGGTTAAACATATTGAAACTGTATATGTAAGGTAATGGTCAAATAGTTTGACTTAATTGCGTAAAGAAATGCATCACACCAAATGACATCAAGCTAGCGTCCTGTTTAAAAACAACAGACTCAAGAGGGCATGTGGACTATTTACTGGCTAAAATGGCCATTATATCAAGGGTTGTCGTCATAAAATTCCCTTCAGTACTTCTTTTAAAAAAGTGCAAAAACCCACAACAACACCCGCAACAAAATTGAAACCAATGGTAACAATTAAAACAAAAGTAAACAAAAACAGAATTTAAAAAAAATCACAATTTTAATTTTTACAAATAAATAATAATAATAATAACAATTAACTGAAACAATGAAACAAGCTTATAAAAATAAGAAACAATAATAATAATATAAAATAAATTTAATCAAAAAAAAAAAAAAAATTATAGAAAAAAATAAAATTCTTTAACAGTCACAAATAAGAAAAATAATGAACAAGTTTCACGGGGGCAAAAAAAAATGCTAGCTTTCGAACTTGTCCGAGCTTTCAATGATACAACAATCTGGTCAAGTTTGGTTAAGTTCTGATAATAAATGAAGGCCCTATTGAGTTAACGAGGCAAACTATCGCATATTTAAGAAAATCAAGGGTATAACTTCAGTGATAAAGGTGCGAATTGACTGCCTTTCTAACATATTCGAGCTTTCATTGATATCAACAATCTGGCCAAGTTTGGTTAAGATCGGATATATTTAAGAAAATCAAGGGCTATAATTCCGGTGTTAAAGGTCCGAAATGGCTGGCTTTCGAGCTTGTCCAAGCTTTCATTGATATCAACAATCTGGCAAAGATTGGTAAGTATCGGACTACAAATGAAGGTCATATTGTGTTAACGAGGCAAAATATAGTCTGGTAAAGGTTGGTTTTTGAACTTGTTCGAGGTTTTATTAATATCAACAATCTGACCAAAATTGGTTAAGATCGGATGAAAAATGAAGGCCCAATGGTGCTAACGAGGCAAACTATTTAAAAAAAATCAAGGGCCTAAACTCCCGTATTAATGGTCGGAACTGTCTTGTTTTCGATGCTGTCCGAGCTTTTATTGATATCAATAATCTGGTAAAGTTTGGAAATGATCGGATAAAAAATGAAGGCCCTATCTTGTTAATGAGGCAAAATATAGCATATTTAAAAAACCTCATTGACCATAACTCCGGTGTTAATGGTCTGAACGGTCTGGTTATCGAATTTTCATTGATATCAACAAACTGGACATGTTTATATTTGTTTTTGTTTTTTGCATGTGTTTTACGTCATTTTCAAAAAATTAAACATCGGATGAAACATGAAGGCTCCATCTTGTTAACGAGAAAAACTATAGCAGATTAAAGAAAATCAAGGACCATACCTCCGTAGTTTATGGTTCGAATTGGCTGGCTTCCAAGCTTCCATTGATATCAACAATCTGGCAAAGTTAGGTAAGTATCGGATGACAAATGAAGGTCCTATTGTGTTAACTGAGCAAAATATAGTCTGGTAAATTTGGGTAAATATCACATGAAAAAGAAAACCGTATCTTGTTAACGGGGCAAAATATAACATATTTAAGAAAATCACGGTCCGACCTAACTGTTTTTTTAACTTGTCCAAGCTTTAATTGATATCAACAATCCGGCCAAGTTTGGTTAAGATCGGATAAAACAGTAAGGTCCTATATAGCAGATTTAACTAAAGCAAGGGCATAAACTCCCGAATTAATGGTCAGAACTGGCTTGTTTTCGAAGTTGTCCAAGCTTTTAATGATATCAACAACCTGGTAAGTTTGGAAATGATCTTCGAAATTGTCCGGTAATGCGCATTATGGCATCGATATCCATCGATATTCGTTTGAACAAATGTCAACACAAGCTCTATGAAGCTGTTAAACTCTACATAAAAAGTAGTACAATAGTACGAAATCCGTTTAAAAAACACTATTAAAGCGTATTCATACATATATCTTAACTCAAATTCAAATTCAAATTCTTTATTCACTTAGGTTCATACATATGAACAGCATAAGCAACAGTTACACAATACATTTATATCAATGGCGACAGATCATCAAATATAATTCTAAACATGTATACATCAGGAAACGACTATATACAAACTATCTAACAGTGTAGTTTAAGGATTTCTAACCAAAATATGAGTATACTAAATAATATACTAGATATTACAGTATTATTATTATTAATAATAATAATAATAATAATAATATAATATAATAATAACAATAATAATTGTTTTGTAAACATCGTGAAGCACTATGGGATTCCAGGGAAGTTCAGAAACATCATACGCAGTTTCTATGAGGGCATGATTTGTCAGATCGCATACAAATCCGACTTATCACCATCATTTGCAGTCACCACCGGAGTAAGACAAGGATGTTTGCTATCGCCCATGATCTTCTTGCTTGTCATCGACTGGGTATTGAAGACAACCATGAAAACACCAAGGGGCCTCCAATGGACATTCACAAAGAAGCTGGAAGATCTGGACTTTGCTGATGATATCTTCCTCCTGTCACACTCCATACAACACATCCAACAGAAGACCGAGTGCCTACAACAGACTGCGCTCTCTACAGGACTGGCCATCAACACAAACAAGACCAAGAGCATGCGAGTCAACGCCTCGTTCAGCCACCCCATCAATCTCGAAGGTGACCAAGTTAAAGATGTGACCAGCTTCACGTATCTTGGAAGTGTTGTGGGCACAATAGGAGGAACAGAGGAAGACATACAGTCCAGAGTTGGAAAAGCTAGACATGCGTTTGTCACCCTGAGGCCTATATGGAACAACAAAAATATACGCCTCTCAACTAAAATCCGGCTATTCAACTCCAGTGTACTAACCGTCCTACTGTATGGGGCAGAGACATGGAGACACACAAAGTCACTGGACAACAAGTTGCAGGTCTTTGTCAACACATGCCTCAGACAGATCCTAAGAAACCGCTGGCCCGAGACTATCTCTAACAACAAACTCTGGAGGAGAACCAGACAGAAACCAATCGCCACAGCCATTAAACAACGATAATGGCGGTGGCCACACACTCCGGAAAGATCTCCAGAGCATTGTCCGACAGGCCCTCAACTGGAACCCGCAAGGGAAGAGGAAGAGAGGGAGACCAGTCAGGACATGGAGGCGAACTCTTGACACCGAGCTCCAAACCATCTCCATGTCTTGGAAGGAGGCAAAGGCGGCAGCACAGAACAGGTCCAGATGGCGAACTGTAGTGAAGACCCTATGCCCCGCACAGGGGTGAAGAGGATTAAGTAAACATCGTTTCAGACAATTGTATAGCATGTTTATGTCTTTATACAAAAATAAAAAATTAAGGTTAACAGGTTTTTAAACTAATTTCGTATTTCTGCAGCCCTACCGAAACATCTTTATTATTTTATCCATGAATAAACTAAGGTTTTTTTTGTTCCGCATACTTTTCAACTGATAATAATGATGTGAATTTCAGAATATTAGGGCAATCATAATATAATTTATTTATATATTTCTTCCTCATTTCACTAAATTCAGGAAAGACTAAATGATAATGAAATTCATCACCTATATCATTGCAATTTACACATTTTCTTTCGTTCCAGAGTATTGAATAAATAATCTTACAATTAGGTGCATGTTTGCTGATGTTTATTTAAACGTTGATTAAACAATGTCTAGCTGTTATCAGATACATGTAGTACTGACATTCCAAACTTACAATAAACTTGCGCTACGACATGAATATTGAAAGGCTAATGTCAATATACAATATCTTAAAACGAATTCCATATTTATTTTTAAATCGTTGTACTCGTGAAAATGTATTTTATTCACATGGCTTTGTGTACTAATTCAGCATTCAGTAGTCGCTTCATACATCAACTTATGTTGTTAATATGATAACTCAGATGTCGACAGTTGCACATTTAAACGTATTGCTTGAACTATATGTTTTATTGTAATCAATCAATAGCGTCAATTTAACCAACATTGATCCTTTTGAGAAAAATAAAATATTGCAAACGTAAAATAAAAAGTGCGCTGCGACATGAATATTGAAAGGCTATGTCAATATACAGTACCTTAAAATATTTATCTATAAATTTCTGTACTCGTGAAAATGTATTTTATCTACAGGGTTTTGTGTACTAATTCAGCATTTAGAAGTCAATCCAAACCTCAACGTATGTTGTTATATTCAGATGTCGACAGTTGCACATTTAAAATTATTGCTTCAACTATATTTGTACATGTAATAAATCAATAGCGTCAATTTAACCAACATAATATCCTTCGACGCTTCCGTAACTGAAACCCGCATTTGTGTGCGTGTATTTAGTTGTTAATTGATTTTATAAAAGTTGCCCTCGTAAAAACAATGTGAAATACTAGTAATCTCCTAATATAGAAATTGGAAGTTCACTTTATTTAGGAAAGAAGTGGGGACGTTTGTTAGGGAGTGTGAAGTCCCCCTCATCACCCCCACCCTTCCCCCACACACCCCTAAAATGTTAGGAAAATGCACACGTAAAAAGCCATTTAGCTCAAGTTTTGAGTTTTTCGGTTTTCAAACATTTGTTTAAAGTTGCGTATAATTATTTTTAATTGTTTGCTATATAACTCTATGTAAAACTTGTGTGCCATGGGCAGTGCCTAATTTGATCCCAGGATCACCCAGAACTCCCTCACCACCCCACCCCACACACACCCGCAACCCACATCCCTGCACACACCCATACAATATCTGAAACGCTCCTACAACACTGTATCCCAATGTAGAATTAAACAAGAGACGTTGTAAAACATACATGCCTCCCTTTAACGACCATGACACAAACATTCTTGCCAAGTTTCGAGCTTGTAGTGCCAGCTGTTCTTGAGTTATCGCAAAGACAAGCAATTTTTAGCGATTTTTTACAAGTTTTGTTACCATGGCAATCCAATTTTTGTATGCGAATCTAGCCAAAAGGGGTGGTGCACAACTACACCATGACACAAACATTACTGCCAAGTTTCGAGTTTGTAGTTCCAGATATTCTTGTCTTATTGCGGAGACAAGTACTTATAGTGATATTTAACCTGTTTTGTTACCATGGCAACCACATTTCTTATGTGTATCTACCCAAAATGGGAGGTGCACAACTAGTCTGTACTCCTGCGAATCTACCCAAAAGGGGAGGTGCACAACTACACCATGACACAAACATTCGAGTTTGTAGTGCCAGCTGTTGAGTTATCGCGAAGACAAGATTTCGGGACCGACCGACCGATCGACATTTGCAAAGCAATATGATTGTCCGACTGATGAGTTTTCTATATAGGCCTATATGGTTCCCTCGATGTCCTCTCAGGTAAAATACAAAGTCTCGGGTAACAAAATCGTTACCAAAGCAGGCGGTGAATAATTGTATACGATTTCAAAATCGATCGATTTGTGTTTGATTGTTGTTAAACAGCTCATTGACACATATTTAACTGTGCACAATTCGCAACTTCATGTTTAAATCTGTAAACACGTTACTTTAAATGGTTCTATCTTATGAATATGATCCAGTCTGATATTTAATCAACGAACTTCCAAAAGGTCGGTATATAAACCAGAAATCGATGCGAATAAATGTTGGGTCTTACTTTGGTACGTATTTAGGCATTAAATAGACCTGTTGGCAAGGCCTATAAAGTTTTCTAAATTCAAAATTCCCATATTTACAGTCCAGGCTCTATTGTGCATATACCTTTAGAACGTCCTATTGGTTAAAAGGCGGTTGTACTATAATCCTTAGAACTACACAAACACTCGTAAACAATTGACCCTAGCCTTCGCTGCATTCGCAACATCTGGTACACTTCTTCGAAGCATTACTCGAATGTATATCGAAGGTCACCATATTGGTTACGTCATACTAGCATGACGCGCGTCAAATTCCTCCAAAACACATTTGATTCAAAATCAAAGTTATCTTCAAAGTTTTGCAATTTCATTTAGCCGAATATATAGTTTATTTACATGACATCAGTCATAAAACCTTCATCTGTGTTGTAAATAACAAACATTCGAAGAAAATGAAACATCAACGCGTGTTGTGACCGGTCATATTGTTTATTTAGCATCAGTTAAGCAAGAATGCAATAGTTTCTCTGCTGTTGCCTTCTGGCTAACAAAATGTCAAGATATCGTGATCCCGAAGAATGACGCGAATGGCCGAGTTTTCGGGGTTGGCCTTCACTAAGGTAACACAGATAACACCATTATGCAGATACAAGGAGAGAGACAAAACGTGCGAACAACCAAGGCCAGACGACCTTCGGACGAACTACGGTAGGGCGCCTGGCTATGGTGAGCGAAACAGCCTTCACTTCCCTAAAGGATAGCTGCAACACACGCTGATATATACATACAACATACATACAATTATAGCTCATGTGAGTTGGATCACATTTAAGGATTCAGCACACACACGCTATATTAAGATAGTGGAAATGAAAGGTGCCGTATCATAGCATACTGTGAATTCAGTAAATTGTATAGTAAAGGGAAATAATTAAACTCACAACGGAAACTTTCGAAATGTGGGACATAAGAGATGTTGCAGCTATTTTTTAGAGTGATTCATACGTTTGATTTCTGTGTCTCTCACCATAGCTAGGCGCCCTGCCGTAGTTCGTCCGAAGGTTGTTTGTCCTTGGTTGTTCGCAGATATGGCCTACCTATATATAATTATACTTTGTGAACGTGCATCTCTTCGATCTTTTTTCATGTATCTTTTAACCAACAGATAATAAATGAATAAGCATCCCTTAGTATGCTTTTGAATAAATGACAAAAAATAATACTTTGACCACCGTGCGTTTCCAAATTTATCTCTCGCTGTTGAAAGACCTGGACAACTGTAATACATATGATCGCAGGTAAAGTTCCCTTTCGACAGACGAAGCGGTGAGAGTAAGTAGCATGCTCAAAGTAACAGGTGCAATGTTCCGCGGCGGCGCCGCAAACCCACGACCCTGCGGTTACGACTACAGCATGCAATCGCTGAAGAAGAACGGCGCCCCAACTCAGTATTCTGCCATTAGACAACGGCACCCATTCGTTCCACTTCCAGCCTGATACCACTAATCAACGGCGTCCAATCACAGCATGCTACCACTATAAAACGGCGCCCAATCCAAGCATGCTATCATTAAACAACGGCGACCCATTCCATCATGCTTCCACTAGACACTTGCGCCCCATCCCAGCATGCTACCACTAGACAACGGCGTCCCATCCCAGCATGCTACCACTAGACAACGGCGTCCCATCCCAGCATGCTACCACTAGACAACGACGCCCCATCCCAGCATACTACCACTAGACAACGACGCCCCATCCCAGCATACTAACACTAGACAACGGTAACCCACTCCAACATGCTGTCACTAGATAACGGCGCCCAATACCAACATGATACCACTGGACAACGACGCCACATCCCAGCATATTACTAGACAACGGTACCACCACCCCAACACGCTACCACCCCTCAACGGTGCCCCATCCCAGCATGCTACCACCCCACAACGGTATCCCATCCCAGCACGCTACCACCCCACAACGATATCCCATCCCAGCATGCTACCAGTAGGCAATGGCGCTCCATTCCAGCATGTTACCACTAGACAACGGCGCCCCATCCCAGCTTGCCACTAGACAGCGGCACCCAATCCCAGCATGCTACCACTAGACAACGGCGCCCCATTCCAGCAGGCTACAGCTAGACAACGTCGCCCCATCCCAACTTACCATTTGAAATCGACACCCCATTCCAGCATGCTACCACTAGACAACGGCGCCGCATTCCAGCACGCTACCACTAGACATCGGCGCTCTATACCACCAGCCTACCACTTGACAACGGCACCCTATCCCAGAATGCTACCATGAGACAACGTCGACCCATCCCACCCTACCACTAAACAACGACACCCTATCCCAGAATGCTACCACTAGACAACGGCGCCCCATCCCAGCTTACCACTAAACAACGGCCGCCACGTCCCAACATGCTACCACTAGACAACGGTATCCCATCCTAACAAGCTTCCACTCCACAACGGCGAAACCATACCAACATGCAAACAATAGACAACGGCAACCCATCCCATCATGTTACCACCCCACAACAGCGCCTCATCCCAACATGCAACCAAAAGACAACGGCAATCCATCCCAGCATGCTACCACTGGACAACGGCGCCCCATCCCAGCATGCTACCACTAGACATCGGCGTCCCATTCCAGAATGCTACCACTAGACAACGGCACTCCATCCCAGCATGTTACCACTAGACATCGGCGTCCCACCCGAGCATCGTACCAATATACTGTGGCAGCCCATCCCATCATGGTACCAATAAACAACGGTGCCCATATCAACATGGTGCCACTAGACAACGGAACCCCATCCCAGCATGGTACCACTATACAACGGCGCCCCATCCCAGTCTACCGCTAGACAACGGCGTCCCATCCCACCATGCTACTAGTAGACAACGGTGCCCCATCCCAGCAAACAGAAAATGTATTGTGAAATAGTGTTTGTTTAATAAGAAACCAGATAAAAGACAGAGATCACAATAACAGTTACGAGATAATCTAGGCAACCTCGTCAGCAGGCGTAAAACTAATAAATAGAATAACAGCAGCTTACTTTAACACTTATTAGTTTATGTCTACGATACTTTCTCCATATCAAGTTATGATTTGAATCTATTCGTTGTATTACTCGACTTAGGACTAATGCCATTGATTCCTTTAATTTTTTTCAAAATGGTTGCTTCCTTTTTTTTTTTTAAATGGTTGCTTCTTGTTATTTTTCAGCGTCCTCTCTGGTTTGTGGTAAATATGTTTTCTCTTGACTACACACTCTCACGTTTACGCACTCCATCTGCCATTGTCCACGATGTGATGATATGCGTTTACCGTTCAGCTTTGAGATGCCGCCGCAGAACATTGTAAGTGTTAACCCGATGGTGCCTTGTACTAGAGTCTATCATTCGAGCACTGTTGAGCCTCATATGCATGTCACAAACCGCATTTTTCCATTTTTCACAAATGTGAAGAATGCGTACGCATTTTTCACAAATTTGTGAAGAATGCGTACGCATTCTGTGAATTCTTCACAGAAGGTTGTGAAAATTGCGGTTCGTTATGACGCACTTCCGTATTTTTCACACCCAGTGACAATGATACCAAAAGTTACAAATACCTCAGAATTGGTAATCTTCGGATAAAATACATGTGTTGCAAGAGTTTAATTGGATTCTTAGTGCAAGCTCGTGAGTCGGCACGGTAATAGAACTACTGCTGTAGTTATATACTAGACCTTATAATACAACGTCGGTGGTGAGCTGGAATCCCGCATGTGACAGATTCGCCTCTAACTTGACTGTCTCCTTTCGAATTCTTGAACACTGCACCTTATGTGTATGTTACTACTGCTATGGTTGTTTTCACGATTGTCAGACTTTGTAATTAATAGCTCGGTTTCTTACATCAGTTCATTGAAAGCAATTGACATCTTCCCATTTGAAAGTAATATGAGCAGAATAACCACAAAAATACTTACGGACCAATCATCACGGTTATTGTGTCGGAACTTAGGTTCGAACTCGCCAAACAAACGAACAAATGAGCGAACAAGCAACGAAATTTGAACAATGAAAACAAGCGAGCAAAGGAAATAACGAACGAAGTCTTTAAGAAGTCATAGCACATAATGTACACTGTAAAAACTAGCCGCTTTTTCAGAAACATTCTTCAAACGAACGAACGAACGAACGAAAGAAATCGTTAAGAGGTCATAACACTTAATGTATACTGTAGACACTAGCCGCTTTTCTTCCATTCCATGACTTTGGGACATGAATTATCTTAAACACTATAAGTATATAATAGCTGTGAAATATGCGTTTCATTATGACGCACTTTCGAAAAAATTCACATTTGCGATTTGTTAAGAATGCGTACGCAATTTTCACAAATGTGAAAAATGCGGTTTGTGACATACGAGGCCCACAGAGCACAGAGCACGTAAACAAGTATTCCATAGTAAAAGTTAGATGATTCCAGAATGTTATATATCGCTCCAGTTCTCTGGGACACGGTTTAAAATATAATCATACGCAGGTAAACAACAATTATTTAATTTTTTTAATGTATTTCTTTTAAAATACATGTAGTATGTTCGTGGTGAGATACATATTTTAACTTTTCTCATATTTCTACACAGGTGGCGTTATTCGCTGCCGGAACGGCAGCGACTCGTTCCGGCAGCGACTCTTATATGGTTTTCGTAATTGCATATGGTAAGGTAGCAATCAACAATTTCTTTGAGTTTTCGCTTTGATAACGCAATCTTATAATTACACATGGTAGCAGTGATTCAGTTGCGTATCTGCCTATAGGCACTGTAGGCACGTGCCTACACATTGTCCCTAGAAATCAAACAATTAAAATGGTGATGGTACGATGGCGATGGTACGATGACGCGATGGTACTATGGTACGATGGCGATGATACGATGGTCCATCGCGTCATCGCCATCGTACCATTGCACCATCGCCATCGTACCAGCGCGCATCGACTTTAAACACGATGGTACGATGGTACAATGGCCCATCGTACCATCGCACATCGACCTTTTACAAGTCGATGCGCGATAGTACGATGGTACGGTGGCGATGGTACGATGGTACGATGACGCGATGGACCATCGTTCCATCGCCATCGAACCATCGTGTCATCGCCATCGTACCATCGCACCATCGCAGTGGATGTGCGATGTTGCATCGCCCCCTGCTCCATCGTACCATCGCTCCATCGCCATCCGTTTAAACATGCGCACATCAAAATAAAACAAAAATGGAGGACATCATAGATGCAAAGATTCGACAATACTTTTTGGAAATGTTTCTTGCCGAGAAGTTCATGTTTTGCTGAGCCTAAATGAAGGGATAGATTTAAGAAAAGTTTTGTCGAATCTTTGCATCCATGATGTGCGGTAATGATGTCCTCCATTTTTGTTTTGCTTTGATGTGCGCATGTCTAAACGGAAGGCGATGGAGCGATGGTACGATGGTCCTAACGGAACACCGTAGTGTATGTGCTGGTGCGTAGTGCTACAATGGTGAATATGCAATCAATATGTAACGCATGTCAAGGATTTGACCAGAACGAAGCGAGGTCGTCCACCTTGATTCAAAATGTTTGGTAGGAAGAACTGATTGTAAACAATGGGAAGAAAGTGTCTGGTAAGAAAAAAACGGTCGCATGTTTATGTCTTCGTGGCAGTCTTTTTGGTTGTTGTTGTTGTTGTTGTTGTTTTTCAATATTGTTTTAACGCACGGACTTGATCTGTTATTATGTTAAACTTTGTTCCCATATAATACTATTTTCTCTCGGCCGCTATTTAACGCTTGTGTAAAACCTTGCATGTGTACTTCTGTTATGTTTTAACGACCTTCCACCATTCATAGTCGGCAAATACCACCTATAAAATAAATCACGTTTTAGACTGCTTTTAAAATAATTTGCCATCATGGCTGTTGTGGTCCTTAAATTATATCGTTCAGCTATTATCGGTAAAATGGCAAAATTATACAGGTTTTTATTCTCCAAATTGTATAGTAGCTCTACACAATGATGGTTTTGTTAAAATGAAATTAGTGGGCTGACGGGTTAGTAGCAATGTGGTTAACAATTAACATATCAAAACACGATATAGTTTATTTTGCCCTAAAGTAGGGGATTTTAAACATAGGGGATACATTTAAAGTATAAATAGTTTAGTCATGTATGTTATGTGATAGTATTACTTAGGATTAGACTATTACAATAGACCTTTTTCATGTCGCCACGTATATATAATTTTTTTTTATATTTGGTCCGAGCCTGGGTCGATCTCACAAATATAGCAAAATATCAAATGATTTTTAACATAAATTATAAGTAGATGTTAAATTGATAACGTAGCATTCTTTGTTCTATATAAGAGCAAAACGTTTGTATTGACATTGTATTGCTTTTAATTGTATGTTTTTTCTGTTAAAGCTACGTAATCCATATGGCCTTGACGTTATGAATATTAATAACAACTTCATCGGATAGACCAAAGTTGTATGTTTGAGGAAACTCAAAAATATTCATTCACGGGTTACCAGGATCTAAAAATAGTTGGCTGTGACTGATCTTGCTGGATACATGTACTTGTATTATGTGAGGGATTAATGCCTGGACTAATGACGTCAGTGTTTACCAGTGTCAGGTAGGCATTCGTTTTGCGCACAATACTTCAGCATGTTCCGTGCCACGCGTATCACTGCTGCTTACACTGTGCATCGACGCGTTGTGTAATTCCTCGCTGGTCATCCGTTACTTTATCGCGTGTACAATCTGAGCTGTGATCATCACAACGGTCGTCTGCATGGGTATGTGTACGGGTCTGGGACATTATTGGACTATATTAATACGTGCGAAATGAACAATGCGATAATTTCCGATGACCTTGAACTATTATATTTTGTTTATCTCTCAAATCAGGATACTTTGGAGTTTTTGGTTTAAACATATTTATTTTACATCGATTGCGAAACAAGTTCTTGCAACTTAGATTAATCACTCTCGATGGCTTCCTGTGTACATGGTGTAGAACCAGTACTAAGCAATGTGGATTAATTATTTCGCTCAAGGATAAATAACGTGGCCGCGACGAGGATCGAACCCACGACCTCTCGATCTGGAGTTCGGCGCTACCACTGGACCACGCATTCCACTTTGGAGTGTACTTGTCAGTATGGTTTAGTGATCCTGGATCGTGAGATCAATTAATGATTGTAATACTATAACCTTCAGCCAGCACACCATTGGGGAGGCAGGATGCGATTGGTTGTCAGATACGGCTGTTTCGAAGTTTTCTTAACTTTTGTTGAAATTAACATTCTGAACAAGTTTGGCAAAGATGAAGAAATGAAGGACATATAGAGTTAACATTTTTAAACAATTCAGGGGCCACAACTCTGCTGTTTTAGTTTCTTATTTGATTTCTTAATGGTCCGGTAACACCAAACAAATATGTTTTTAAGGATGGCATGAGTCAGGCATGGCCTGTTTTCAAACTTGTCTGAGCCTTTATTAATATTAAAATTCTAAACAAGTTTGGTTGAGATCTGATGAAAAATGAAATATCTACAGATTTAACAAAGCAAATTATTGCATTTTTTATTAAATCTGTCATTACTAATCAGATCTAGTTGGTTTTATAACTTTTCCGAGCTTTGATTGATATCAATATGCTGACCAAGGTTGATAAAGATGTCTTAACGGGTTAACGAGGCAAAATATATGGGCGTGAGGGGGAATGAGGAGAGGATAATGATAGATATGAGTCAGCTCTAGCTTGTTTTCAACATTTCCTGAAATTTCATTTATATTAACTTTCTTAATAAGCATGATAAGTTCGGAAAATATCAGATTAAAAATGAAGTAGCTACATATTAAAGGGAATGTAGCGACACAGCCAAACAATCTTTATTATTAAGAGTCTGCAAAACATGGGAAAATGTGAAAGAATTATCAAAGTCGGATGATAAACGAAGAAGATATGTTCATTTCAAGGTTCTGTTGAAACGGATACGGAAGCCGCCATTTTGAGAGCTATGACATCATAGTTCTAAATTACCATATATGGAATATTTATAATATGAAAATTTACTGATTTATAGGAACAAATTACAGTAACTGTATGAAAAATAGGTATACTTAATGGCAATAATGCTTTATATGACCAGTAAAGGATTTCTCATTCATTTGCAGTGGTTTTCTTTGCTTTAAATACTATTTATCAATATTCCATATATGGTAATGTGGAACTATGACGTTATAGTTCTCAAAATAGCGGCCCCCATATCCGTTTTAGAACAACCTTCAAATGGTCACATATCTTTTTGTTTATCATCCGATTTTGATAATTCTTTCACCTTTTTTCAAGTTTGTCAGAACTCTCAATAGTACAGCTTGTTTGGCTGTGTCGCTACACACCCTTAAACAAAGCCAACTTAAAGAATTTTGTTAATAAATCAAGGGCCATAACTTTGCTGTTTTTAGTCGTGACTTGGGTAGTTTTTGAAATGTCCCACTTTCTTCTATGACTGATGTAACGTCATAATATAAAATACTTTAAAAGAATGGAAAAATGGAGGGTATATGGATAGGGGTGGATGAGAATCAGGCATGGCTCGTCTCCAAAGTTGTCCGAGCCTTTATTAATATTACCATTCTGAACAAGTTTAATTAAGATCAGATGATAAATGAATTGCTAAAGATTTAACAAAAACCAACTATAGCATTTTGTTCAATAAAACCATAACTCTGCTGTTTTTAGTCTGACTGGTAGTTTTTGAAATATCCCGCTTTCTTCTATGACAGAGATAACTTCATACGCACGCACGCGCGCACTGTATCAGAACGTCTGCTTTGCATTTATTGTGTTTGTGGGTTTGATTCCTCTTGCCACGTCATGCCAAAGACTTTAAAAATGGTAGTAGTTACTTGCCACTCTTGTCTGATAAGAAACAAGAGCATCAAGAATTGCAGGGCAATCCATAGTCTTCCACCGGCCCATACAAACATTTTCCAGACATTTTCTATGATGGAAGTCAAAGATCAAGGTCAAGGTCACAATGACCTTATTTTAGTACGCGAAACACCGCTATCCCAGGATGTATTCACATACCAAGTTTGGCGTCTCTAAGTGTTATAGTATTGAAAATACGATCCGGACAAGCATTTTCTATGACAGAGGACACAGGTCAAGGTCACATGACCTTATTTTGGTATGCGACACACCGCTATCCCAAGATGTATTCACATACCAAGTTTGATATCTCTAAGTGTTATAGTATTGAAAATACTATCCAGACAAGCATTTTCTATGACAGAGGTCACAGGTTAAGGTTATAGTGACCTTATTTTGGTACGCGACACACCGCTATCCCAAGATGTATCCATATACCAAGTTTGGTATCTCTAAGTGTTATAGTTTTGAAAATACGGTCCGGACAAGCATTTTCTATGACAGAGGTCACAGGTCAAGGTCACAATGACCTTATTTTGGTACCCGCTATCCCAAGATGCATTCACATACCACGTTTGGTATCTCTAAGTGTTATAGTATTGAAAATACGGTCCGGACAAACATTTTCTATGACAGAGGTCACAGGTCAAGGTCAAGGTCACAATGACCTTAATTAGGTACCCGCTATCCAAGTTTGCATTCACATACCAAGTTTGGTATCTCTAAGTGTTATAGTATTGACAATACGGTCCGGACAAGCATTGTCTATGACAGAGGTCACACGTCAAGGTCAAGGTCACAATGACCTTATTTTGGTACGCGACACACCGCTATCCCAAGATGTATTCACATACCAAGTTTGGTATCTCTAAGTGTTATAGTATTGAAAAAACGGTCCGGACAAGCATTTTCTATGACAGAGGTCACAGATCAAGGTCACAATGACCTTATTTTGGTACGCGACACACCGCTATCCCAAGATGTATTCAAATACCAAGTTTGGTATCTCTAAGTGTTATAGTATTGAAAATACGGTCCGGACAAGCATTTTCTATGACAGAGGTCACAGGTCAAGGTCACAGTGACCTTATTTTGGTACGCGACACACCATAAAATATGGTCTCTCCGTTGTCTGAAATTGAATCGAGAGCTGACCATCTTTTTAGATTTAGTTGCTCTTCTACTGAGGGCCAATGAAAACGCGTCAGTAGATGTTATGGGTGTTAAATGTTATTGCTAAGGTAATTTATAATAATAAGTGCATATTTTGAAGTAGAACTATATAAATTAACAATTGCAAACACTGATTGTCTCAGAATTCATAAACTTGGATGTATAGTGTTCAGTTACAGTTGGGTAGAAAACAAAATGTACACATCTTAATACCGGGTATGTCTATCGTTTACATCCAATGTAGATAGGCACTTACTGCGGAACAAACGCTGTATCCGGTACTGTCGGATGGCTTCCCACTTACCCATAAGTATCTAGATCAAATGTTGTCAGTAGTTGATACGGTGCCTGCCGTTGTATACACGACGCTCAAGCTGGTCCCAGATGTGTTCTATAGGGTTAAGTCCGGGGAAATGAACGTTGACGTTGTTGTGGCTCTCACTTTAACATCTAGCTGAGTGTGACCTGGTATGATTATCTTGCTGGAATAACATAACGTCGGGATGATTTCCTAGAAAAAGTAAAACGGTCGGCTCTAGGATTTCGTCAGTGTAGCGACGTGCCGTTAAATATCCGTCGACGACTAGGAGAGGTGTTTTGTGAGTCCATGACATACCTTTATGCTTCCTCCACCCCAGCGTGCAGCTTGCCTGACACACGATCTGAATACCTCCTACCTCTGCAGCACTATACTGTTGCTCTGCCGTGTGCTCTGCCTGCCATCTGCTATGCGGTCGTGCATGTCACGGCAACACCGAGACTCGCCCGTGAAGAGAACACCTTTCCACCGTTACGATTTCCATCTCAGGTGTTGCCGACACCACAAGTAGCGGTAACGTCGCCTTTCTACGTTCAACATGTTACATCTATACGCCGTATACGACTTATTGTCATACTGCAAAGAAAATTCTCGGGATTTTATTGGTCAATGGGCCGTAGACATGACCTAACGGCTCGGGTGAATATAATTTCCAGGCAGGGAATGTGAGCCCATGTCCACTGTCAAGAATCCTAATAACTAATAATGTCACGTTCAAGAAGACGTCTACGAACCCAAGAAGACGTCGACGAACTGTAAACCGTAAGACTATGTTCTGTAATAGCAAAACCGTAAACCCTCCCACACCTCTGTGTCATATCCAGGCAAAAAGAGCCTGAAAGTATGAACACTCGGCCGAATTTACAGCGGTTTTAAGTGTTACGAGTAAGAGTTATGGTAAGCGTTGTTTCGCTGTTTCTCCATGTCCTGCAAATAACGCACATAAAGAACCTATAATACCTCTGTACGTGTTGCATTCAAAAACAACAACCCTGAAACTAAAGGCTGGCTAAATGCACGTTCGGCCAAGCTACATTTGCCTCAAAATGATGGTTAATGTCAGGGGTTCCTCGCTGTAACTTCATGTCTTGTAATCGCATAACAGTGAAACCTTTCACATTTCTGTCGCATCCAAACAAAACATCACTGACCGTATCCGCACGATATATTTACGCTTTGCAGCGGCACCATGGAACCGCGTCTTACCTAGAACGCGTCATATACGATATAATGTTGAATTTACGGTTTTGCTATCGTTCCATAACCGGTATTTTCTGTTGACGTCATTTGGGGATATGCGGCTGAGGTAAGAAATCACGATATTGGTATAGATATGTCCAGGTTTTTAGAATAAGATATAGTGCGTACGAGCCGGAAAGGATTGAAGTTTTACTTTCTCGTATCGTTTTAGCCGAAAATCCTCTACTTTTTCAATCATTCGTGAGAATGGACCTTTTTCGTCGTTTTCGGATGGACAGGTCATGTATAAAACCCAACATTTTGATACAAATACATCCGTGCAAATGTGTTTTTTTCTGATCATACAATAAACACCCAAATAGATGGTCACAGTAAATTTATTTAAAAGGGTGTTTTATGGCAAAATTGTCAATTAACGCGCCATAAAACGGTACACAGGTTTAACGACGTGTCATGAAACGGTATACGGTTTTTTTGAAACAGATAATATATATGAACTTAACTTTTCCTTTCATGTAAAGTACGACTACACTAATATGTATTAATGAAGTATGGCATCCGCTGCAGATATTCTAAAATATTGAACACACTTTTTGTGTTGTCTGCCTGTCCGTCGTCGACGTCCGCCCGACACACTTTAACATGCAACCAGACCTTGGCCATAACTTGAAACGTAGTTGACCTATGTTCATGAAACTCCATACACGTCTTTATCTTAACCCAAGGAATGTTGTTGCACATGTCCAATAACTATGACTTTCATTTTGGCAGAGTTATGACCCTTTCAGAAAACATTAACCTGCAACCTAAACACGCTCATAACTGGCCGTAACTTAAGAAGTATTTGACCTATGTTCATGAAATTTCGAACATATTCATCTTACCACACGGAATATTGTTACCCAAAACCAATAACTCTGACTTTCATTTCAACAGAGTCATGCCCCTTTCCATAAAACTTTAACCTGCAACCTAATCAAGCTCATACCTGGCCATAGCTTGAAAAGAATTTGACCTGTGTTCATGAAACTGAGCACACATCTTTATGTTAATCAAATGAATGTCGTTACACATGTCCAATAACTTTTACTTCCATTTTTACCGAGTTATGCCCTTTTTCATAAAACTTTAACCAGCAATCTAACATAGGTCATAACTTGGCAAAATATTGACCTTTGGTCATGAATTGTTATACAGTTTTTCTCATCAATTATCCAACGCAGATTTATGCTCCTTCTCTTTAAAAAACTGCTCATAATTCATGAAAAACTGTCTTCCGACTTTATTCTAAGATTAATTGTACATGCTGAAATAAAAGCATACGACTATGGCAAGCCAATTGTCCAATAATTACGTTCACGGTCGAAAAACTAGGATTAACGATCGATAAACTAGGTTTTTCGAACGTAAAAGCATGTTAACCTATACTTTCGAGCGAAAACATAGGATAACGTCCGTAAACCATAGTTCACGCTCGTAAACGTAGGTTCACGCTCGTAAACCCAAGTTCACGGTCTTAAACATAGGTTCACGTTCGTAAACTATGGTTCACGCTCGTGAACCCCGATTCACGCTCGTAAACATAGGATAACGACCGAAATTCTTAGTTCAATCGAGAAACCTTGTTTATCGAACGTAAACCATGGTTTACGGTCGATATACTAGGATTATCAAATCAACTATGAATTTCGGGCGTGAACATGGGTTCATGACCGTGAACCTATGTTTACGAGCGTGAATCTATGTTTACGACCGTGAACCATAGTTTACAAACGTGAACCTATGTTTACGAGCGTGAACCATAGTTTACGGACTTAAACCTATGTTTACAACCGTGAACTATAGTTTACGCTCGTAAACTATGGTCCATGCTCGTAAACATAGGTTCACGCTCGTAAACATAGGTTCACGTTCGTAAAACCGGGTTTATCGACTTGTAACTATGCTTTCGGATCGATATCTGTGATTTACGAGAATAGCCAATCACGACCGTGAACCATAGTTCACGTGAACTATAGTTTACGAGCGTGAACCTAGGTTTACGACCGTGAACCATAGTTTACGGACGTGAACCTAGGTTTACGACCGTGAACCATAGTTTACGAACGTGAAACTAGGTTTACGTTCGATGAACTAGGTTTCTCCAACAAATCTATGGTTTTCGGTCGTTATCCTATGTTCACGAGCGTGAACCTATGTTCACGGTCGTAAACCCATGTTCAACCAGGTTCACGCCCGTAAACACAGGTTCACGCTCGTGAACTTAGGATAACGACCGAAATTCTTAGTTCAATCGAGAAACCTAGTTTATCGAACGTAAACCTGGGTTCACGAGCGTAAGGCTAGTTGATCGATCGTTAATCCTAGTTTTTCGACCGTGAATTGGCTTGCCGTATACGACAGGCGACACAAGTGTTCCAAATCAAATTGTTTTTGCATGTTTATAACTGTTGGTGAGAAAAGATACATATCAATCCGGGGAACTGCCCTACACTTACTAATGAATTGTTTACTTTGGTCATTTTAACGTGCTCGGATACCGAAAGATATATGGGACTGGCCGGAACCGGCCGGTTTACATCGACCACTCCCCACCTCATACGAAGATCAGAACACAGATACATTATTAAATATTAACAAGAAATATCTTTAAAAAAGATAGTCGGCGCATTTGGGGAAGCACAATGATGGACATGAAGTGAAATAATTTTAATAGCGAAATGTAAGGTAGAGAGTAAAGCAATATAACGTTTTCTATCGGTATTCCAATAAAAGTTGACACGGTAGTGCCAATGTGGAGAATTTGAACAAAACAAGTTAGTGCCTACCATTACGGAAGGCCATTGTTAAAATATTCAAAGGGCAATAACTTTGAAAACAAGAGGCCAGGGCCTGAATCGATCTACTGGCAAAGTGAACTCTGTTAGATGATGCTGCATGCAAAATATCAGCGCTCTAACCTTGTGGTTTCGAAAAAGAAGGTTTTTAAATGTATTTCCTAATATTTCTATGTAAAAATTTTGACCCCCGGTGAGGGGCTTATTCTGACCCCAGGGTCACCATTTGTACAACTTGGTAAAGGACCACTATATGATGCTACATGCAAAATATCAAAACTGTAGCCCTTGTGGTTTCAGAGAAGAAGATTTTTAAATGTATTAATAAATTTAAATGAGAAGAATATTTTGGTCACCATTTGTACAAACTTGGTAGAGGACCACTAGATGATGATATATACATAATATATAAGCTCTAGCCCGTGTGGTTTTGGAGGCCATCCGGGCACCTTGAAAAATCACGTGACTAGGAAATCACGGCGATAAGTAATTTTTAATAGGGTTTCATTACCAATAAAATTAACGCACTTTGCAAGAAAACAGAATAATTTATTTGCAATTTCAGCATTTCTATTCGTTTCTTCATCTTTTCCGGTCACGATTGAAGAACAGCGTAACAAATCACCTAACGATATACCATTTATCAACAACTTCACTCTATAAACAAATCTACTAGTTTCCTTTGGCCTTATCAGACAAACATTCAGTTTAATAAACACTGTAGACTTTCATATTTCTGTATCGCTTTCAACTCAATAGGCTTACACAGACACACCTCCTGCGAGGCCAAAATCCAGCTTAAACGGCTGGCGCCGAAAAAAACTCAATGCTTCAACCCGGACCGATCGGTTTCACGTCGAATGTGTTATCCACTGGGGAATGCAAGTCCAACTGGTTGAATACATCTAGATGCTGATGTTAAAGCTTGATAAATACAATATTTCTTGAGATTGACATTGTTGTTGGTCAAAAAAAATCAAGACTTTTTCATAATACGGACATGTAGGCCGTGACCTTCTAGTTTTATTTGCTTTTAACGTCTGACAATACGAAGCAATTTTGGTTACAAGCAGCGATCATGCATTTAACAATGATGATATAGACACGCATTGTGGAAGCCACTCGGCTTTAAAACATTTGGAGATTACGTTCTTCGCCTCGCATGCGAGAGGTCATGGGCTCAATCCCCTACCGTGTCATGCTCCCTTGCTTGACACTCAGCATATAGAGGAAAGAAAGAAAGAAAGAAAGAAAGAAAGAAAGAAAGAAAGAAAGAAAGAAAAAGAAAGAAAGAAAGAAAGAAAGAAAGAAAGAAAGGAAAGAAAGAAAGAAAGAAAGAATTAATTAATTAATTGTTTTAGTAAGTGAACTTCGTCTGGTTAATAATTTGATTTTAAAAGATTCGTAATTATATTAATATTGTACGGGATTATACATGTCACTTTTATTGTTCGTGTAATGAGATGAGAACACCGCCAATACTTAAATATAGATAAAATTGTTACTGTTAACTTACAAATAGGACGAGTGTCTCTTTACTGTCTGAAATAATATATAAAAAAAACATTTCATATTTTCTTCCAGATTTCGAGCAATCTCATTAAAATCAGACCCTTTATTACGCAACGAGAAGCGGAAAGTATCAAAGCGTAATTATGTCTCCCCCCACATGTGGGAGACAATTTTTTTTTAGCTTGGATGTCCGTCTGTTTGTCCGTCTGTCCGTCACAAGTCTTGTCCGCTCCATATCTCTTGAACCGCTTGAGGGATTTTGTTACAAAAACAACCCCGTCTGGTTAGGATTTTATTTTAATGAGATTGGATTTCGAGATAAGATACAAAATAGTTGGTTCAGAGTTTAATAGCGTGACAGTATAATAATAAAAAAGTGTATGAACTATTAAGATTCCAAAAGAAAACGAAGCACATTTATAATATTACAAAACATATTACTCTTTATTTATCCCCCGCCACCGCTGTTCCGAATTATTAAAGACGTTATCAGATATCCGATGAAAGAACGACCGTCGTAAACAAAACAAATAAAAACGTGCCAGAAAGCGAACGATTTTTTAAATTATTTAACAGTATCATTTCATTGTTGTTCCGGTATTCAATTTCGAGATCCACCCTCCACAGGTCAAGTTCCCACATCCATAAAACAGGTGCTCCGGTGTATTTAAAGTTGTATGCTTAGTAGTGAAATAGTGGAATTTATTATATACCTATCGATAATATATACATAGTACCTTCACGTCTCACACCACAATTAATTTTCCATAGGGTCCCATTGTAATGTTTTTGTTCGTGGCATAGAGATAAAACAGATTTTGCAACATGTATTTATGCTTAAATTCTTCATTGATCCAATATCTGCAATTTAAAACACATCTAACAAATATTTACCAGATTGAACTTTTTTTAATTTCACCTATCAAAATTTAGACAAAAATACAACTCCGTGGTGATTAGACCCATGATGTGTAAAATGAGGCAGAATTAGCTAGAAATCGTATATCAACATGCATTTTCCTGTGATCTCTTCCTAAAATGCTGTAGATTTAGAACCTGGTAAAGATAAATCAATGTATCCTGTAAAATGTAGAAAAGCGAACTTGTTTTTTTCATCTACCTCCTTCAGCTGTAGGACACGAGTATTCAATTGAGATAATAGTGGTGTGAGTCCTTAAGATGGTATCTTTTTCTAATGATCACCTCAATAATATTTGAAAATGTATACAAATCAATTACATGCTGAAAAGTGCTAAAATTTTGATTCCATGTTTATTGGTTTTCAAATTATTCAAGTTTTAGCGACCTAAGATATTGGTCGAAATTCAGGCCGAGCACCTTTAATATTTTGAAAATCTACAGTAGGGATAAGGATTTTGCATTTTCCTGGTCATTTGTGCTCAGCTATGTCTGAAACTTTCAAATATACATGAAAAGGCATCACTACATCTAAATATAGCATTAAAATGATCTTTAAGAAATGATTATTGAGAAAAGTGCTGAAAATAATAAACTCAAACTAAGGGTTACCCGTCAAAATTTTGATTTTCCAGGAAAAGTATCAGTGACATTTTTTCAAAGTAGTCTGTCTTCATTGATATGTGTGTTTGTTTTACAAGCCAATAGCTGTAAAATAAGGCTAAAATTATGCTTATACCTCTATTGGTTTTGAAAATATAGTTAATTTTTAGTTAAACATGGTATCAAGTAAAATTTCAGCTCATTCCTGCAATATGAAGATAACTTGAAGTAACTATACATACACAGACGGGATTTCTTAATAACCGTGTTAACTGTGTCCTAACATGTCTGAAACGTTCACAGATACACAAACAATGCTTAGAGGTGAAGGCTGTAAGATACCAGTTCTGCAGCTCTAAAGCGCAAGGGCTTAGAGATGAATGATGGAAATTCCCATTCTGAAGCTCTAAATTGCAAGGCATTAGAGATGAATGATGAAAGATACCTGTTCTACAGCTCTAAAGCGCAATGCCTTAGCATTAACGGATGAAAGATACCCGTTCTGCGGCTCTAAAGCGCAATACCTTAGAGATGACGGATGAAAATGCCATTATGCAGCTCTAAAGCGCAATGCCTTAAGAATAACGAATAAAAGATACCCATTCTGCAGCTCTTTCTTAACGTCTCACACCACAATTAATTTTCCATAGAGTCCCATTGTAATGTTTTTGTTCGTGGCATAGAGATAAAACAGATTTTGCAACATGTATTTATGCTTAAATTCTTCATTGATCCAATATCTGCAATTTAAAACACATCTAACAAATAATTACCAGATTGAACTTTTTTTAATTTCATGTTTGCGTGACACCTATCAAAATTTAGACAAAAATACAACTCATTGGTGATTAGACCCATGATGTGTAAAATGAGGCAGAATTAGCTAGAAATCGTATATCAACATGCATTTTTCTGTGATCTCTTCCTAAAATGCTGTAGATTTAGAACCTGGTAAAGATAAATCAATGTATCCTGTAAAATGTAGAAAAGCGAACTTGTGTTTTTCATCTACCTCCTTCATCTGTAGGACACGAGTATTCAAGGGAGATAATAGTGGTGTGAGTCCTTCATTTTCTTACAATGGAATACAACAACCCGTATCACACTACAGGTTATCAGTATGCTACTAAAAATAGATTTTAGAAAATGTCAGATTGGAATGTTGGGGATTGCCCAGCTAGTAAAACATTAAGAGCAATGGATGTTTTAACATGAAACATGAAATGTAAGTCCAGACTCTATTGTACCCATATACGGCAAGAAACTCCGCAAGGGGCTTGTTGTATTTGTTGGTGTAGGGACTATAAGCCTTAAAATTACACACACACACAAACACACACACACACACACACACATGAAATGTGAACTATCAGAATGTTTGTGCGTTTGTGAACATTGTGGGTTAATTAATTAATTTAAGATTATGTCAGTTGGTAAATCCACCAGAATTTGATGTGTTATGAACACAGGCGTAGTTGTTGCTGCAATGTAATGTACATGTTTTCATGTCTTTCCTGTTGGTGGTTTTCAGTTAATTTGACTTTATATAAAAAAAAAAAAATTTGTTGTTTTTGATTCATGTATTCTATTTTAATGATATGTAAAGAGGTATATAATAAAAGGATCATTACTATAGTAATAATCCTATTTCATCAGTGAAATAAAAGTGGTATTTTATACATGTGAAATGTAGTTTTATTTTTGCTGCCGGAACTACTTTTAAAAGTACAACCAACACAAATGTACAGTAAAACGATTCACAAGATATTCCTGAGCAAATGTAAACATGTCAAGAGAAAAACACTGCGAATTGTACATTTTATTCAAACAATGATTTGAAATGGATTTTAAAAGTTAAAAGGAAATGAAATGACTGCCAATATAAATATATTAAAAAAATTGTTCTATTTGGGTATAAATAAAATATCTTTGGACTAATTTTTGTAGTAGGGCAAAACATGTGTAAAGCGGCTTAGTTATTGAAATTGCCTCCCTTGTTGTTCTAACGTAGTTGCCCTAAAAAATGTTTGTAAAATCATAAAATAAAAATATAATTTGTTGTTTTGTCAAAACATTCGCATTCGTGAAAATATGAAGTTTTCTCACTTCTCGATGAAATAAAATATGTTATTCACTCCAAAACAACAAATATTCTCTATGTACTTTAGAGTTGTATGAGGGATAACAGGCGTTATTTTTATAGGTGTTAATATACATTATAATTTTAATTGGCTTATATAACTGGGCCCGTATTCATAAAGCTTCTTAAGATATTTCTCAAACTTAAATATACCTTAAGTGAGGTTATTTTCTAGAATTTCCACTTAAGAAACGTTATTCATAAAACATCTTGTCTTAAATTTTGACTAAAGTTGTGTTGAAATTTCATCAAAAGTTAAGATACCTCCTATCCTGTCTTAAATATTTAAGAAATTGTTTTATGTAACCGAGTACAGGAAAGCATATATCCTGAAAAATCGATTGCGAAATCAACCGTGTATTTCTAGGTCTGAGTTAGCGCATGAGAAGCACGATGTACATCCCGTAAATGTCCACTGAAAGTAAGAAAATGATGATTTGCTTGTTCTTTATTCTATATTCCAGAAGTGTGACATAGCGCAAGATGTGGTCCATACATTTTCGAACACTCGCCTGAACGTTTTTTTGTGTAAACGCTTGTCGTTTTTTCAAACATTCGATGAAATTATGAGTTTTTCTACCCAAACAGAATAAAATGCACAGCAAAATGCAAAAGTTAACCGATCAAATGCATTTAATCGCGTTGTATATTATTCTGTAAAGTAAAAGATACTCTTCTATGCAATGTTTTCAAGTTTTTTTGGTATCTTTACAGTCCAGAATAACTTTGTATACATATTTTGGTCACCATGTATTGTAACGCCATTTATGTGGTGGAGGTACTCTAAAACGAAGTAACGCCTCAGGTCAGGTAGCATTTTAAAAAAAAATCCTTTATTGAAGAACACCGAAACATGTGGACGATAAAAACGTGTTTGTGTGCTTGAGAAAAGAAAAAAAACGTTCCCCTACCTGAGGCGTTACTTCGTTTAACCTCCATCACATCAATGGCGTTAAAACAAATGATGACAAAAATACGTCTACAAAGTCATTCTCGGTTGTAAAGATACCAAATAGCCTTGAAAACATTGTGTAGGAGAGTTTCATTTACTTCACATAATAATGTACAGCGCGATTTAATGCATCTGACCGGTTGACTTTTGCATTTTTCTGTGCACTTTTTTGTGTTTGGGCAGAAAAACTCATAATTTCATCGAATGTTTGAATAAACGACAAACGTTTGCACAAAACAAGGGTCAGGCGAGTGTTCGAAAATGTATGGACCACATCTTGCGCTCTGTCGCACGTCTGGAATATATAAATAAGAACAAGCAAATCATCATTTTCTTACCTAATAATCATTTTTTATCTTCGGTGTAAATTTACACCCCGTTATTCCACCACAAAATGTTGTTACTACCACCTCATCGACCGGTAACTTATGGACATGGTGAGAAGCCACAGACCGTGGGTTCGGGTACCGTTTTCAGGGGCGTAGATGTGCCTAGATTAGTGTGCAGGCACAATGTCTAGTGGGATCCGGGGGCATGCTCCCCCTGGATTTTCTTTTAGAAGGAAGCCTAATCCTGCATTCTGACGGTATTTTAAGCAGCAAATAATATGTTTTTAACCCGCGATTTCAAGCTTTTTTAATCTGCGATTTCGCAACAAAAACATCCGAACAGAACAAAATAAAATATTAATATAAATACTTTCTGAAAATCTTTCGAAATTTTGCACAATCATGGTGCGTTTGGTTCCGAAAAACCGCGAGCGAAATCAGTTCAACCTTTATTTTCTGAAAAGACCACGAGTAAAAATTGATGAGCTAACCATACCTCTCCATCCACTACCCACCTGTTTTTATTGCATTTTTGGCATTTTTATTTTTGGGGACAATGTGTAGGCAAGTGCCTACAGTGCCTATAGGCAGCTACGCCACTGGCTTTAGGCACGTATTTTTACTTGTTGCAATTTTAAAAAGTAAAGATACTATATGTTCGGGTTTTTTACTATTTACATGTCGCTTTGCAAACGTCTTCAGCTACACCATAGTTTTATCAATGGTTTATAAACAATATCAAAAGTTCTAATTTAACCAATTTGAGTCAAACTATTTAGGCATGTTAAATTTGTATTTGAACAAGATTTAAATGATGTACGTACTAAACTATTTAAAACCTGCTTTTATTATATATTATTTTATCGAACAAAGGGACAAACGGCAATCTTGATGTTTGTATCAAACACTAAATTTAGCATCTCGATTTATTAATCTAGTTTTCATTTTCCGTTCGTTATTCTAATAATTTTTTAAATATATTTTATTATCCCTCAGGCGGTAAAGTGTATCCACCGCGTTCAGAGAATGGAATAGCAAACTTTTGCTTGGATGGGCTAAGACAGTGTCTGCCCTGGGCCATACGTTTTGCAATGTGAATGAGCCAGAAATAAATAAGTAAATTTATTAAAACAAATTCATTGTATAACAATGTCAAGTATTTAAAATACACTAGTACATGCATAGTATAGTACCTGCATTACAGACGTCGTGGAGAATCCAGCACCAATCTAGTTCCGGAATATGCCACCGGTGTTAATTTCAACCTTCTTCTTGGGGCAAGAATTCGCAAAAGGAAGGTTTAGTCCACCTCTGCTCCCGAACTATTAGAACGACCGTGCGACACCCGGCTTTCTTTTACGCTGCCACCGATATCTCACGGTACCGTTCGCCTTCGAAGAGCAGTACGACAGCGTTATTCACGTGCTGAACACATTCAGGGCAGATGGTCTTAAACCGTTGAATAGCGCGAGGAGCATCGATTCGTCATTCCTGAAAAGAAAGGATTACATGTACTTCAATAAAGTGTTTAAGAAAGAATACAGTATAAAGCAAGATTAGTATACATGATTCGAAAAACAAGAGACCCAAGAGGTCCTGTATCGCTCTACTTGCTTTATGGAGTCTGTGGTTGGGGGTGGGGGGAATATTAGTTGTTGTGGCACATATGACAAAACCCTTTGCCCTGCATTGAGCAAAGTGGCAACCGAACATAAATTACTACAAGTCCCATCTAGAGGGGCCCTTTACGCTATAGTAACAAAACTTGTTTATCAATGCATCCACATTTAAAAAATAAGGTAAATTTTATGGGTGTTTTTTTTTAGGGAGCCCCAGAAGACTAGTCTGGATAGCTTTTGTGTATAACGGGCCATAACTGTCAAAAACCATTCAACCAGAACACGGCGAAACTAGGCTTGGTACTGATCATCCCTGCTAAGCTTCATTGAAATCCGGCCAGGGGTTCAGGAGAACTAGGCTGTAAATAGTTACGTTATTAAAACCTTTAAAGGCCCATACCTCTGCAAACATTAATTCAACTGGAACACACTGATGAAATGCGCAACTAGGCTTGGTACTGATCATCGCCACCAAGATTCGTTGAAATTAGTCCAGGGTATCTGGAGAACTAGTCGGAACTAAGTTTATGTATAGCAACCTTTAAAGAGCCACAACTCCAACACAAATCATTCAAACTGAACACAGAAACAATAGGCACAACTATGCTTGGTACTGATCATTTCTGCCAAGTTTCATTGATATCCAGCCAGGAGTTCAGGAAAACTAGTCCGAAGTTTGTGTATATGGTGATGATATGAGCAACTTTGTACTGATCAAGTTTCTTTGAAATCCAGCCAGAGGCTCAGGAGAACTATTAGTGTATTAAAACTTATAAAGGGCCATAACTCTGCCAAAAATTATTAAACCGGAACACGGCAACGAAATGCACAACTAGGCTTGGTACTGATCATCCCTGCAAAGTTTCATTGAAATCCGGCCAAGAGTTCAAGAGAACTAGTCTGGACAAAGTTTTGAACCAGAACCTTAAACTCCGCCAAAAAGCATTCAATCCTAGCACGGCGATGATATGCACAATAAACTACGCATGGTACTGATCATCCGTAACAATTTTCGCTGAAATCCGACCAGGAGTTTAGAAGACACTAATCTGGACAAAGTTTGTGTATTAAAACCTTTAAAGGGCAATACCTCCACCAAAATAATTCAACCGTCATACGGCGACGATGTGCACAACTAGGCTTGATTCTGATCAACCTTGCCAAGTTTTGATGAAATCTGCCCAGGGGTAAAGGAGAACTAGTCCGGAAAAAGTTTGTAAAAGGGCCATAACTTCGCCGAAAACTTTTTAACCGGTGCGAATCCCAGCGATGGTATGCACAACTAGGCCTTTAAAACATATAAAGGGCCATAACTCTGCCAAAATCATTCAACCAGAACATGGTGACGACATGCACAACTAGGCTTGATACTGATCATCACTAAAAGGTTTCGTTGAAATCCGGCCAGGAGTTAAGAAGAAACTAATCTTGACAAAGTTTGTGTATTGAAACCTTTAAAGGGCAATAACTCCGCCAAAAATCATTTACCTGGAACACGGCAATGATATGCACAACTAGGCTTGGTACTGACCAACCTTGCCAAGTTTCGATGAAATCCGGCTAGGTGTTCAGGAGAACTAGTCTGGAAAAAGTGTGTATATTAAAACCTGTAAAGGGCCATAACACCGCCGAAAGTCTTTTAACCGGAACCCAGCGATAGTATGCACAACTAGACTTGGTACTGATCATCCCTACAAAGTTTCTTTGGAATCCGGCCAGGGTTACAGGAGAACTGGTCCGGACAACGTTTGTATACTAAACCCTTTAAAGGGTCATAACTCTGCCAAAATCTTTCAACCGGAACATGTTAACGATATGCACAACTAGTCTTGATACTAATCATCCCTGCAATGTTTCGTTGAAATCCAGCCAAATGAAGGCCCTATCATCTTAACGAGGCAAAATACAGGATTTGTAACTAAATCAAGGGCCATAACTATGGTGTTACTAATCCGATGTGGCTGGTTTTCGAACTTGTCCAAGCTTTCAATGGTATTAACAATCTGGTAAAGTTTGGTAAAGATCGGATGAAAAGGGTCAAAACTCCGGTGTTACTTGTCCTATATGGCTGGTTTTCGAACTTGTCCGCACTGTCATTGATATTAACAATATGTGCAAGTTTGGTAACATGAAGATGCTGGAGTGTTCAAATGGCAGAAAATGGCATTTTTCAGAAAAACAAACGCCATAACTCTTGTGTTTCTGATCCGATCTGGCTGGTTTTCGAACTTGTCTGAGCTTGCATTGATATTAGCAATCTTTGCAAGAATGGTAAAGATCAAATGATAAATGAATGTGCTAGAGTGTTCACAAGGCTGAATATGGCATTGTTCAGCATATCAAGGGCCATAAATCGGTGAACCTAATCCGATCTGGCTGGTTTTCAAACTTGTCCAAGCTTTTATTAATATAAAAATCCTGGTAAAGTTTGGTAAATATCCGATCAATAATGAAGATGCTAGAGTGTTCACAAGTCAAAAGTTAACGGACGACGGACAACTCGCCATCCCATGAGCTCTGCTGGCCTTCGGCCATTAGAGCTAAAATAATACTTAGGCCATAAATAGGTGATAATGTCATTACTTTGAGTAGTGCACAGTGCCTTGACATTTAGTGATAATAGTATTAATAACCGTTGAGTAAGTGTCACTCTATCTCAGTGACACTAAGCATACAACGATAATGTTATTACTGTTGAGCAGCACACTGTGCCACTATCTCAGTGCCACTTAGCATACAACGATAATGTTATTACTGTTGAGTAGCACTCTGTACCTCTATCTCAGTGACACTTAGCATACAATGATAATGTTATTACTGTTGAGTAGCACACTGTGCCTCCATCTCAGTGACACTTAGCATACAATGATATTGTTATTACTGTTGAGTAGCACACTGTGCCTCTATCTCAGTGACACTTAGCATACAACGATATTGTTATTACTGTTGAGTAGCACACTGTACCTCTATCTCAGTGACACTTAGCATACAATGATAATGTTATGACTGTTGAGCAGCACACTGTACCTCTAACTCAGTGACACTTAGCATACAATGATAATGTTATTACTGTTGAGTAGCACACTGTGCCTCCATCTCAGTGACACTTAGCATACAATGATAATGTTATTACTGTTGAGTAGCACACTGTGCCTCTATCTCAGTGACACTTAGCATACAATGATAATGTTATTACTGTTGAGCAGCACACTGTGCCTCTATCTCAGTGACACTTAGCATACAACGATAATGTTATTACTGTTGAGTAGCACACTGTGCAACTATCTCAGTGACACTTAGCATACAATGATTGTGTTATTACTGTTGAGTAGCACTCTGTACCTCTATCTCAGTGACACTTAGCATACAATGATAATGTTATTACTGTTGAGTAGCACACTGTACCTCTAACTCAGTGACACTTAGCATACAATGATAATGTTATTACTGTTGAGTAGCACACTGTGCCTCCATCTCAGTGACACTTAGCATACAATGATATTGTTATTACTGTTGAGTAGCACACTGTGCCTCCATCTCAGTGACACTTAGCATACAACGATAATGTTATTACTGTTGAGCAGCACACTGTACCTCTATCTCAGTGACACTTAGCATACAACGATAATGTTATTACTGTTGAGCAGCACACTGTGCCTCTATCTCAGTGCCACTTAGCATACAACGATAATGTTATTACTGTTGAGTAGCACTCTGTACCTCTATCTCAGTGACACTTAGCATACAATGATAATGTTATTACTGTTGAGTAGCACACTGTGCCTCCATCTCAGTGACACTTAGCATACAATGATAATGTTATTACTGTTGAGTAGCACACTGTACCTCTATCTCAGTGACACTTAGCATACAATGATAATGTTATTACTGTTGAGCAGCACACTGTGCCTCTATCTCAGTGACACTTAGCATACAACGATAATGGTATTACTGTTGAGCAGCACACTGTGCCTCTATCTCAGTGACACTTAGACTACAATGATAATGCTATTACCGCTGAGCAGCACACTGTGCCTCTATCTCAGTGACACTTAGCATACAATGATAATGTTATTACTGTTGAGCAGCACACTGTGCCTCTATCTCAGTGACACATAGCATACAATGATAATGTTATTACTGTTGAGTAGCACACTGTGCCTCTATCTCAGTGACACTTGTCATTCCGTGATAATGTTATTACTGTTGAGCAGCACACTGTGCCTATATCTCAGTGACACTTAGCATACAATGATAATGTTATTACTGTTGAGCAGCACACTGCCTCTATCTCAGTGACACATAGCATACAATGATAATGTTATAATATTACCGCTGAGCAGCACACTGTGCCTCTATCTCAGTGACACTTAGCATACAACGATAATGTTATTACTGTTGAGCAGCACACTGTGCCTCTATCTCAGTGACACTTAGCATACAATGATAATGTTATTACTGTTGAGTAGCACACTGTGCCCCTATCTCAGTGACACTTAGCATACAATGGTAATGTTATTACTGTTGAGTAGCACACTGTGCCTTTATCTCAGTGACACTTAGCATACAACGATAATGTTATTACTGTTGAGTAACACACTGTGCCTCTATCTCAGTGACACTTGTCATTCCGTGATAATGTTATTACTGTTGAGCAGCACACTGTGCCTCTATCTCAGTGACACATAGCATACAATGAGAATGTTATTACTGTTGAGCAGCACACTGCCTCTATCTCAGTGACACATAGCATACAATGATAATGTTATAATATTACCGCTGAGCAGCACACTGTGCCTCTATCTCAGTGACACTTAGCATACAATGATAATGTTATTACTGTTGAGCAGCACACTGCCTCTATCTCAGTGACACATAGCATACAATGATAATGTTATTACCGCTGAGCAGCACACTGTGCCTCTATCTCAGTGACACTTAGCATACAATGATAATGTTATTACTGTTGAGCAGCACACTGTGCCTCTATCTCAGTGACACATAGCATACAATGATAATGTTATTACTGTTGAGTAGCACACTGTGCCTCTATCTCAGTGACACTTGTCATTCCGTGATAATGTTATTACTGTTGAGCAGCACACTGTGCCTATATCTCAGTGACACTTAGCATACAATGATAATGTTATTACTGTTAAGAAGCACACTGCCTCTATCTCAGTGACACATAGCATACAATGATAATGTTATAATATTACCGCTGAGCAGCACACTGTGCCTCTATCTCAGTGACACTTAGCATACAACGATAATGTTATTACTGTTGAGCAGCACACTGTGCCTCTATCTCAGTGACACTTAGCATACAATGATAATGTTATTACTGTTGAGTAGCACACTGTACCTTTATCTCAGTGACACTTAGCATACAATGATAATGTTATTACTGTTGAGTAGCACACTGTGCCTTTATCTCAGTGACACTTAGCATACAACGATAATGTTATTACTGTTGAGTAACACACTGTGCCTCTATCTCAGTGACACTTGTCATTCCGTGATAATGTTATTACTGTTGAGCAGCACACTGTGCCTCTATCTCAGTGACACATAGCATACAATGATAATGTTATTACCGCTGAGCAGCACACTGTGCCTCTATCTCAGTGACACTTAGCATACAATGATAATGTTATTACTGTTGAGCAGCACACTGCCTCTATCTCAGTGACACATAGCATACAATGATAATGTTATTACCGCTGAGAAGCACACTGTGCTTTTATCTCAATGAGACTTGTCATTCAGTGATAATGTTATTACCGTTGAGTAGTGCACTATGCCTCTATCTCAATGGGACTTGTCATTCAGTGATAATGTTATTACCGTTGAGTAGTGCACTATGCCTCTATCTCAATGGGACTTGTCATTCAGTGATAATAATAATGTTATTACCGTTGAGTAGTGCACTATGCCTCTATCTCAATGAGGCTTGTCATTCAGTGATAATAATAATGTTATAACCGTTGAGTAGTGCACTATGCCTCTATCTCAATGAGGCTTGTCATTCAGTGATAATAATAATGTTATTACCGTTGAGTAATGCACTATGCCTCTATCTGAATGAGGCTTGTCATTCAGTGATAATGTTATTACCGTTGAGTAGTGCACTATGCATCTATCTCAATGGGACTTGTCATTCAGTGATAATAATAATGTTATTACCGTTGAGTAGTGCACTATGCATCTATCTCAATGGGACTTGTCATTCAGCGATAATGATAATGTTATTACCGTTGAGTAGTGCACTACGCCTCTATCTCAATGAGGCTTGTCATTCAGTGATAATAATAATGTTATTACCGTTGAGTAGTGCACTATACCTCTATCTCAATGAGGCTTGTTATTCAGTGATAATAATAATGTTATTACCGTTGAGTAGTGCATATGCATCTATCTCAATGAGGCTTGTCATTCAGTGATAATAATAATGTTATTACCGTTGAGTAGTTGAGTAGTGCACTATACCTCTATCTCAATGAGGCTTGTCATTCAGTGATAATAATACTGTTATTACCGTTGAGTAGTGCACTATGTCTCTATCTCAATGAGGCGTGTCATTCAGTGATAATAATAATGTTATTACCGTTGAGTTGTGCACTATGCCTCTATCTCAATGAGGCTTGTCATTCAGCGATAATGACAATGTTATTACCGTTGAGTAGTGCACTATACCTCTATCTCAATGAGGCTTGTCATTCAGTGATAATAATACTGTTATTACCGTTTAGTAGTGCACTATGCCTCTATCTCAATGAGGATTGTTATTCAGTGATAATGATAATGTTATTACCGTTGAGTAGTGCACTATGCTTCTATCTCAATGAGGCTTGTCATTCCGTGATAATAATAAGGTTATTACCGTTGAGTAGTGCACTATGCCTCTATCTCAATGAGACTTGTCATTCAGTGATAATAATAATGTTATTATTGTTGAGTAGTGCACTATGCCTCTATCTCAATGAGGCTTCTCATTCAGTGATAATAATAATGTTATTACCGTTGAGTAGTGTACTTGCCTCTATCTCAATGAGGCTTGTCATTCAGCGATAATGATAATGTTATTACCGTTGAGTAGTGCACTATGCCTCTATCTCAATGAGGCGTGTCATTCAGTGATAATAATAATGTTATTACCGTTGAGTAGTGCACTATGCCTCTATCTCAATGAGGCTTGTCATTTAGTGATAATACTAATATTATTACCGTTGAGTAGTGCACTATGCCTCTATCTCAATGAGGCTTGTCATTTAGTGATAATACTAATGTTATTACCGTTGAGTAGTGCACTATGCATCTATCTCAATGGGACTTGTCATTCAGTGATAATAATAATGTTATTACCGTTGAGTAGTGCACTATGCCTCTATCTCAATGAGGCTTGTCATTCGGTGATAATAATAATGTTATTACTGCTGAGTAGTGTACTGTGCCTCTATCATAGACACATTGTCCCCAAAAATCAAAAACATATATTATTTCTAAAACGCAATAAAAACTGACGGGTATGGGGTGGAGGAGTACGGTCAGCTCATGGCAATTTTTACTCGTGGTCTTTTCAGAAAATTCGATTTTTTTTCGGTCGCGGTCTTTCGAAACCGAAAACTCTCTACTACCGATAAATCGTTCAATTATATTTTGTTTTGAACTTGATTTATTATAAGACCGTCTTTGAGATTATGATGAAAGTTTTTTTCACGGGATTGTTTTGGTTTGCAATGTCAAATATGGCTAATCTTGGGCCATCGCGACCATTTTAATCGTGTAGAAAACAGAAGTAAGGTTGAGCCAATCCCGACATTAAAACACCCTCTGATTATTGGCGGGTTACAGTGTACAACGTCTTTTCAGACCAGTTGCTGCAAGAGATGGAAACTCGAAAATATCGATTTTGAGAAAATAAGTAGATCTATTCATATTAATATATTATGTTATTTTGTTCTGTTTTTGGTGTTTTTGTTGTGAAATTGCAGATTAAAAAAACTTGAAATCGCGTATTGTTTGATGCTTAAAATACCGCCAGAATGCAGGATATGGCTTCCTTTAAAAAAAACATCCCGGGTGGTACATGCCCCCGGACACCCCTTTCATTACAATGAGACTTGACATTCAGTGATAATCGTATTACCTATTAGTGATTAGACCGACTTTTGCAACCTATTAGTTGCCTCAGATTTCAAATACTTAAACTTGTTATTCGTGAATATATTTTACTACCGGCAGTCTTCATGATTAATACCGTGACCAATATAGAGACTATACCGGTAAACCTGAGTTAAACTAAGCTCCCTCCCTTTCGTTTTTCTAATGGTAATTTTTTTTCTTCATAGCCGCTATCCTACACAGAGTAACTGTGCCACTATATCGATGACATCAGATATTCAGTGATAATGTTATTACCCCCAGCGTTATGGGTGTTCGACGCCGTAAGCATTGATCTAAGTGGTGTAGATTACAAAAATAAATTGAATTGCAAATTCGAAAACAATTCATTAGAACTAAACAAAACAGTCTGTAGAACAGATGGATGCTCCCCGAAATGTATCCTCAACTTATCATATGGCCTTGTATCACCCAGCAGTTTTCAATCTGTAGTTCAATTAGTAGTTTTTGACAAGTAGTTTTTGACTTATGCTTCGGACAAGAATTACAAGTATAAAATTACAAAGGGCAATAACTCTAATTTTAATGAAGATTGCTTGTAGATCTCTGCAGTTTCTCTCTTTGCCCATTAGCATTGTGTGAAGTTTCGTTGCAGCACTAGTAGTTTCTAAGTTATGCTCCGGACATGAATTATAAGACTTCGTATAATATCCAAAGGGCAATAATTATATTTTGAATTAAGGTAGAGTTATGGTTTTGTGCTCTACACTTCCTCGCATTGCCCTTTATTATTGTGTGTAGTTTCATTAAAGTCCCACGAGTGGTTTTTGAGTTATGCTCCGGACAAGAATTGTAAGTATAAAATGACAAAAGACAATAACTCTAATTTGAATGAAGAAATAGTTATTGGTTCTTGTGCTCTGCTTGTCTTCTTCTTACTGCCTTTTATCGTTGTCCGAAGTTCAATTTTAGTCCCGTTATTAGTTACGCTCCGGACAAGAACTGTAAGTATACAATTACCAAGGGTAATAACTTTAATTTTATTGAAGACAAAGTTACGGTTCTTATACTTTGCACTTCCTGACATTGCCCTCTATCATTCCACCACCCACACCACCAGGTAGACTTCTTTAATGTTCGTGCAAAATCATACATGCACCCATCTGCAACTTGTGTCACATTGGCCCCGGTTAAAAATAGTCATATATAGCAGAAAATTATAAAAAAAATCGACACTCAATAATTAATAATTATTGCATAGGATTCTTCTGATAGCGTATAATTATACAATACTCTAAAGAGTGATACAAACATGAAAACGTGTAACAGCGGTATTGACGAGCGGTGTTTGCATAATTTGTGTTGGACAATCGACTTTGAACATGTTGGTCACGAGATTTTTGCATAGACAATGATTCTGTCAGTGTAGATTGTATTTTGAATTGAATGTTGTTTAACGGCTCATCAACACAGTATAGGTTATTTAGAGCCGCCCCAGAGAGAGGGGGAGGATACATAGGAATCCGGGAACCTGCCCTACTCTTATTATCGAATAGATTCCTATGGTTCTTTAACGTGCTCGGTGGATAGACCGATACATGGGACCGCCCGGTTTACGTCCCCATCCGACGGACGAGGCTAAGGGAAAGTGTCTTGCCCAAGAACACACCGACGGAACTCAGTGGCACCACGGAGGATTGAACCCGGGGCCTCCGGTTACAAATCCGCCGCGCTACCGACTGCGCCACGCCAGCCCTCTAGATTGTATTTTGAATAAGTGGTGTATTAGTCTTGTAATATAAGTTATTTGAAGGGAATTTTTGGAATTAGTGTGAAAGGCGAAAGTTGAGTTTCCGGTTGTTTTTTAATATATCAGCCGGAGACCGAATGTCGAATGCTAAATTATCAGTTACCAAGGGCTGATATCTTGGTTGATAACAAACAAACCACGTTATAACTTCTTTATCAATTAGATATTAACTTTGCAAATTACAGTAAATACCGTGCCACAAGGGTGTTTAGTTCTGCAGCCGGTAGCAAGATACCTTTTCTCGTCTCCTTCGGTCATGAATTTTATTGACGTGTTCACATCCGTGGACGTTTTTTATTATCGTGTTCACATTCCTGTCGCATCCTCCGAAATGTCCACAAACTTCCGTTTTTCCACGTTGTCACCCGCTGGTCAACAGAAAGTCGTAAGATCTGAAAGCAGACGAACAAAAAGAAAGTTCACAAAATACAGTCTGGTAAAATATCCTCTACCACGTGTACAAGAGCACTACATTCTAAGAAACTCTAACATCTTTCTGCTATGATGGACACATACAATTGTAATATCTTTCCGAGAACTGTTCCTGCTTGGCACAGTCTCCAAGCTGCTGCTGCAGCCGGGGTCGTCTCCTTGGTACACTTAAAGCGGGAGCTTTAAACTTTCAGCTCGTAAACCAGGATCTTAGCTAAACATAATAAAAATCAAGCGACGATGTGATGTTGTGTCAGCGGGGACACACTTGTCTTACTCTTGTCTCTGGTACCGCCACGGAAGCTGGACTGGTTAATATCAGATGGATATATGCAGGTTTAGGCAATTTATCTGAAATTCTTTCTTAAATTCTTACTTTTTATTAGTCTAAATCTTCTTATCTGTGTATTTATTGACCCGTATAGCAAAGTATTTGTCGCTTATTCTCTTTATTCTTTATTTCACTTATTTCTATACTAGCTTCTCTTACTTCGTTATTTTATCTTGTTCTCACGTTCATAACCTCGATGCATGCCGTTTTTCCGTTGAATGGTTGTCAAACAAACTTTGATAGATTAGCGGACCCTATAGATGTAGATGTAGATGTAAATAGCTAACGAAAATTGCTGTGTATGTAACTTGTAGGGCAAAGGATTGCATTTATGTTCAATGGATCAGGGTCAAATTCACTGTTACTGAAAATACAAAGATGGTTTACGGGCAATAATTTCAGTTAGGAATGATAGTGAAGCGAAACTAGGTGTGTAGGTAGGTTATATGGAAAGAATCTTTGTAGGAAGCTTATGGTAAACCTGGTTTTCATTGAATTTCCACGTTTCTTGTATTTATCTTGGTATCACTGGATGTATGTAGATATGTAACAGATGTGGCTATATGGATGTAATCTATATGGTTATGACAAAACGAAACTAATACAAAACACAACAGATGACAGTATGGAAAGCCTCGGCTGCCTTCTGTTGGCCTTTTGCATTTTGTGCAGTACGCTTCCTAAGTTGTCCTGTACATTTTCTAAGTTGTTATGTGCATTTAGTAAGTTGTTAAGTGCATTTAGTAATTTGTTATGTGCATTTTCTAGGTTGTCATGTGCATTTTCTGAGTTGTCTTGTGCATTTTCTAAGTTGTCATGTGCATTTTCCAAGTTGTTATGTGCATTTTCTAAGTTGTTATGTGCATTTCGTAGGTTGTTATGTGCATTTTCTAAGTCGTCTTGTGCATTTTCTAAGTTGTTATGTGCATTTCGTAAGTTGTTATGTGCATTTTCCAAGTTGTTAAGTACATTTAGTAAGTTGTTATGTGCATTTCGTAGGTTGTTATGTGCATATTCTAAGTTGTCTTGTGCATTTTCTAAGTTGTTATGTGCGTTTCATAAGTTGTTATGTACATTTAGTAAGTTGTTATGTGCATTTCGTAGGTTGTTATGTGCATATTCTAAGTTGTCTTGTGCATTTTCTAAGTTGTTATGTGCATTTCGTAAGTTGTTATGTGCATTTCGTAGGTTGTTATGTGCATATTCTAAGCTGTCTTGTGCATTTTCTAAGTTGTTTTGTGCATTTTCTAAGTTGTTATGTGCGTTTTCTAAGTTGTCATGTGCATTTCATAAGTTGTTATGTACATTTCGTAAGTTGTCTTGTGCAAACTACAAGTCGTCGTTAAGTAGACTTTTTATCGGAATAAGTTTTGAAGGAAACACCGGTAGAAATGGCTGCTCCAGGAGCGGACGCTATGCTCTGCCTAGATAAAAGAAATTGGGCTAGGTACATTAAACAATAAATTCTTAGAACATAAAACTGATTTCAAAATGTTTAAGGGATTGTCTGACGTGGAGTTAATAAATCTTGGTCTGAAAAAAAAAAAAAAAAAAAAAAAATAACGTGTTATTTGTTTGTCTTTGTGTGTAGTCCTAAGGTTTATAGCCCTCCATCTTTTAACCAATAGGACGTCCTAAAGGTATAGGTTCAATAGAGTCTGGACTTCACGTGTTATTTGTTGAAAACAAACATATTTTAATACTCTGGGACTTTTTTCAGGAAAACTTAAAATATGTTTGTTTTCAACAAATAGCACGTTAATATTACTTTTATTTAAATATATTTTTCAATTTATTATTATTATTATTTGTTAGTTCCCACACTGATGGGTAGGGGCTACGTGAGGTCGTCTCTCCCTCCTCCCTCCCCCATTTCTCCCTTCTCCCTCCCTTATCTCCCTTCTCCGCCCCCTTTTCTCTCTTCTCTCTCAGAGTACTGATAAACAAGGGACAACATCTATAAACGTATCTATCGTGGAGACAGAACGTGTACGGCATACAAGATAATGGTCAATTATGGATTTTGATAGGATATAGACTGTTTTACCCAAAACGACTCTCAAACTATGATAATTCATTTTTTTTTTTTACAAACTTGCTATTTAAAAAAAACTCACGCCCCTTTCTCTCCCGACTCCCGTCCTCTTGTCTTCCGACCCCTACCCTTGTCTCCCGGTCCCTCCCCTTATCTTCCGTACCCACGGCCACCTGTACCACACCTCCTGATACTGCCTATTGTGATCTATTGTTTTCAGACCAAGATGTATTAACTCCCCGTCAGACAATCCCTTACACATTTTGAAATCAAGTTTTCTGTTCTAAGAATTTATTGTATAATTCCCTAACCCAATTTTGTTAAAGTATGCAGAGCATAGCGTTCGCTCCTGGAGCCGCCATTTCTACCGGTGTTTCATTCAAAACCTATTCCGATAAAAAGTCTACTTAACGACGACTTGTAGTTTGCACAAGACAACTTAAGAAATGCACATAACAACTTACTAAATGTACATAACAACTTAGAAAATGCACATAACAACTTAGAAAATGCACAAGACAACTTAGAATATGCACATAACAAACTTACGAAAAGCACATAACAACTTAGAAAATGCACATAACAACTTAGAATATGCACAGAACAACTTAAACAATGCACATCACAACTTAAACAATGCACATCACAACCTTAGGAAATGCACATAACAACTTAGGAAATGCACAAGACAACTTAGAAAATGCACATAACAACTTAGAAAATGCACATAACAACTTAAAAAATGCACATAACAACTTACGAAATGCACATAACAACTTACAAAATGCACAAGACAACTTAGAATATGCACATAACAACTTACAAAAAGCACATAAAAACTTAGAAAATGCACATAACAACTTAGAAAATGCACATAACGACTTACGAAATGCACAGGACAACTTAGAAAATGCACATAACAACTTACAAAATGCACAAGACAACTTAGAATATGCACATAACAACTTACGAAAAGCACATAACAACTTAGGAAATGCACAGGACAACTTAGAAATGCACATAGCAACTTACAAAATGCACATAACGACTTACGAAATGCACAGGACAACTTAGAAAATGCACATAACAACTTACAAAATGCACATAACGACTTACGAAATGCACAGGACAACTTAGAAAATGCACATAACAACTTACAATATGCACATAACAACTTACGAAATGCACAGGACACTTAGAAAATGCACATAACAACTTAGAAAATGCACATAACAACTTACAAAAATCACAACTTAGAAAATGCACATAACAACTTAGAAAATGCACAAGACGACTTGCAAAATGCACATAACAACTTAGAAATGCACAGGACAACTTAGAAAATGCACATGACAACATATAAAATGCACATAACAACTTACCAAATGCACATAACAACTTAGAAAATGCACAGGACAACTTAGAAAATGCACACAACAACTTACGAAATGCACATAACAACTTACGAAATGCACATCAAAACTTAGAAAATGCACATAACAACTTAGAAAATGCACAAAACGACTTACAAAAGCGTACTGCACAAAATGCAAAAGGCCAACAGAAGGCAGCCGAGGCTTTCCATATGACAGTGCCGTAGCTACGCTGAGGCTCACTGAGGCAGTTGCCTCGGAGTACCTCGGTGTTTTTGCTTGGCGCACCAAATCACTAGCCTAGACTCACAGAGGCACTCGCTGTTTTTTGGTCGATTATAGGTAAATAGGTAAAATAAGTGATATAACATTAAAATCATGTTGCTGTAGTGTTTGGGTAGAGATTTTCCACGGCGTTCTTTAACGTCTAACTATATATTAAGCATTCAGTTTGTTGGTTTCGGTTCTGCTCTAGTGATTTCTATGTTGTCCTGCGAATCAACGTCTTTCTTAACGTGTTCAGTGATGCGATAAAAACTAGACTGTAAACTATTCCAGTTGTTCATGTCTATAAAAATGAAATTGAAAATAAAATACTAGAAAGTCGTATGCTCATTTAAGGTCTTCATCATGACACCACGTATGCAAACGTGGAAACGTGGCTCCATCGTCAATAGAGATTCTACTATATAATTTGCAGCAACTCTGCAGTTCTGCAGGTTGAAGGTTCTAGACCCATTCTCCATATTTTATCTTGACATAAATGGATGATGAGCCTGGCATGTTCATTCCTGTTAGGCATCATATAACCTTTCATGTGTTTGTGCGCCGTAAAACCAAATTCAATTCGGTAAAAATGTAAAATAATGACTATAACTCCAGCATGATATGTGCGATCTGGCTGGTTATGGAACTTGGTCGAGATATGTCATAAACATTGACCCTAAATGTCATCAAGTTTCGATTATAAATGTAGTAATTGAGCGAAAACCACAAAAATCTTCCAATTTAAAAAAATCCAAGGCTCATAACTCCAGCATGATAGTTGCCATATGACTGGTTGTCAAACTTGGCCGAGATATTATGCCCATAAACATTTACATCAAGTTTCATCAAGATTGTGTTATAAATGAAAGTTATTGAGCGGAAAATCTTCAATTTAAAAAGTTCAAGTGCCATAACTCCAGCATTATATGTACGATATGGCTGGTTATAGAACTTGGTCGCGATATTATGACCATTAAACATTGTCCAAACGTTTCTTCAAGATCAAGTTATATGTATAAAAGTTATTGGTCGGAAACGAAAGTCGATTTTTTAAAAATCCAAGCTCCATAACTCTGCATTATAGTTGAGATCTAGCTGGTTATCAAACTTGACCTATATATTATGGACATAAACATTGTCCTAAAATGTCATCAAGATCCAACCATAAATGTTAAAGTTATTTTGCGAAACCCGCAAACATCTTCAATTTAAAAAATGCAAGGGCCATAACTACGGCATTATAGGCGCGATCTGGCTGGTTATCAAACTTGGCCTAGATTTGTATGCCCATAAACATTGAAGTTTCACCAAGATTGCATTAAACATGTATAAGTGATTGGTCGGAAACGAAAGCCAATTTTGAAATTGCAAGGGCTATAACTCCGGCATTATAGGTGCGAGCTGGCTGATTATCGAACAAGAACAATATAATATGGCCATAAACATTGTCCAAAGTTTATTAAGATCGGGTTATAAATATTAAAGTTATTGGTCGGAAACGAAAGTCGATTTTGAAATTCCAATGGTCATGCCTCTGGCATTATAGGTGGGATCTGGCTGGTTATCGAACTTGACTTAGATATTATGGTCATACACATTGTTCAAAAGTTTCATCAAGATCTGAATATAAATATTAAAGTTATTGGTCGCAAACGAATATTGATCTTAAAAATCAAAGGCCCATAACTCTGGCATTATATGTGGGATCTGGCTGGTTATCAAACGTGGCTTAGATTTTATGGTCATACACATTGTCTTAAAGTTTCATCAAGATTGGATTATAAATATTATAGTTATTTGTTGGAAACAAAGTAGATTTTGAAAAATTCAAGGGCAATAACTCTGTTATCATATGTGCGATTTGACTGGTTATCGAACTTGACCTAGATATTGTAGTCATAAACATTGTCTTAAAGTTTCATCAAGATCGGATTATGACTGTTACTGTGATACGCAGGCTCTGCGTAACCTCTGCTTCTAATTAGATTCCATTTGGTTTATTTTGACCATTTTCTCGTTTATGGCAAATCCTTTTGTTAGAAAATGGGACCTTACGCTGCTGGCCATGGAATGGTATAGAAATACCTCATTTACGGTTCCGTGTTCATCGTCATATACATTCCATCTTCAGGACGGCTAAACTTTTCGTACTGCTGACATTTTAAATATTGAGTTCTGCTCAACCCGGGGCTAGAGGGCGTGAACGGTAGCAAGCATTTAAAGCGGTGACTGGATGTAAACCGATTTTCAAACTATAAGATATTTTCTTCGATAAATCTGTTAAAATATATGTTTGAGGTTTATGCGATTTGTTGTCAACATTGTACATTCCATTAAATTATAACGATGTGAAATAAAATGTAACTTGGGTTTATAAGTGTCGTCAAATCTAGTACCACAAGTAAATAGACTGTCATATAATAGTTTTATTTTTTTATTCAAAACTACAAAATCACGAAATAATTAACCTCCATTGCGAAAACACACAATAGCAATCTACCGACAATCCTTTGAAAATGCCAACAGTTAAATTCGTAACCAGAGATGTGTCTGGTTTCAAATTTAATAGAGCGACTCGATAATTATGCGACATGTGTGGTGAAACATATAGGGCCCTGACGACATATACTGCGTGAATCAATGCCATTTAAAATCCACAGACCTAAGTGTACCTCCGTTCCCACTGGCGGTAAGGTATGTGGGTGTTGACATCGTTAAAATATCGAATATACACAAAAAAGCAAACATGTAATAGATCGAGTCTGGTTTCAGCGAGTTGGCTTCCCATCAAGGTGTTTAAATAACCAACGAGCTGAAATAACCAACGAGCTGAGACAGACTCTTTTCTCCCATTTCTGTTCATGTGAGATAGGCATTTTCCTCATGTGAGATTATAAGTATCCATCATGAGTATCCATGCGAGATAGGTAAATCTCACCCGAGGGTCAGAATTGTAACCAGGGACGAGGCTCTGCCGAGTTCCTGGTTGCAATTCTGATCCCGAGGGTTCAAGATTTACCTATCTCACATGGATAAACTCATGGTGGATTATTTTTCTTGCATAGCAATGACATTTTGTGCATCGACGTCACCAATAACAAACATTTTAATGTTTTTAACACAATGACGTCATGCATCTGTTCACGTTATTGACGTCATTATTGTTGCGCGTGAATTTTATCTCGACCCCAGGGTGAGATGGAAATATCTAGCCCCGGTAAAATGACGGATTTCCTTCTCCGGTGTGCAAAAAAAAATCTTTCTTGCACACCGGACAAGGAAATCAGTCATTTTACCGTCATTTTACCGGGGCTAGATATTTCCATCTCACCCTAGGGTCGAGATAAAATCCACGCGCAACAATAATGATGTCAATAACGTGAGTTATTAGTGACGTCGATGCACAAAATGTCATTGATATGCAAGAAAAAGAATCCACCATGAGTTTATCCATGTGAGATAGGTAAATCTCACCCTCGGGATCAGAATTGCAACCAGGAACTCGGCAGAGCCTCGTCCCTGGTTACAATTATGACCCTCGGGTGAGATGTACCTATCTCACATGGATACTCATGATGGATACTTATAATCTTACATGACATGTGACTTACGACGTTACATGATCATGATGTTAAGTCGTCGTCGCCTTATTCTGGCGTTAAATTAGCAAAGTCATTGATTTTATGCCGGTTATAAACACATAATGGGAGAAAAACAGTGCATCATGAGTGATCCATGTGAGATAGGGAAATCTCATCCTCGGGATCAGAATTGCCACCAGGCACTCGGCAGAGCCTCGTCCCTGGTTGCAATTCTAACCCCTCGGGTGAGATTTCTCTGTCTCACATGGATACTCATGATGGATTCTTATAATCTTTTTGCAGCCTGGTATACTTAGTAACACTGTGACGTCAGAGCGAGTGACCCACCCTAAATTCCTCTATATCTGATAGTTGTAGTACTTACAGTATATCCACGCCACTTTAGTTACCCTAGGAATGCCTTTGCAATCAGGTATAGCCCGCCTCCTTAGTTACTCTAGGAATGCAGGCCTGCCAAAACTTTCTATCTAAAAATCCTGATTTTTTTAAAAATTAAGATTTAAAGCGCGTGGAGAACATTTTTAAACGGAAATTTGAGCGAGCGACTTGGTTTTCACATATTTTTATTAAATCGCAAAGTTTAAATTATGTATCCAATTAATGCTTATGCATTGTTTGATAGTTAAAGAAAACAATAGATTACATAGGGAGTGAGGAATTTGTAATTATATCATTCAATTAGAAAGACTTGGTTTAATTTTTACCACAACTATTTTTTTTAATTATTATTTTTTTATGAAAGTGCAAATATTCTACATGATAATACATATATGCAAAGAAAAGTCGTCATAGCTCTTAAATTATAATCCTCGCACATGGCAGCAGGTATTATAGTCATATCACACACAAGGAGTCGCTAGTTCCTCACACTTGTTATTACAATTAGCTTCACCAATTAAAACAGCAAAAGCTATATTGATGCTATTGCACATGTTGTTATGTCACTGAAGGAAATAATTATGTCTTTATGTGTTAGTTGTATATTTGATGATAGTTGGATGACTTGAAGGGAATGTAGCGACACAGCCAAACATGCTATATTACTGAGAGTTCCGATAAACTTGGAAAAAGGTGAAAGAATTATTCAAATCGGATGACAAACAGATATGACCATTTAAAGGTTGTTCCAAACCGGATATGGGAGCCGCCATTTTGAGAACTATGACGTCATAGTTCCATATCACCATATATGGAATATTGATAAATATCGTTTAAAATGAAGAAAATCCCTGCAAATGAATGCAAATAAATGTACTGGTCATATAAAGAATAATGTCATTAAGTATTACATATTTTTCATACAGTTGTTGTAGTTTTTCCCTATAAATCAGTACATTTTCATATTTATACATATTCCATATATGGTCAGTTAGAACCGTGATGTCACAGCTCTCAAAATGGCCACTTCCATATCCGTATTAGGGGCGTCCGTGGCCGAGTGGTTAACGTCTCTGACTTGAAATCACTTGCCCCTCACCGCTGTAGGTTCGATCCCTCAGGGGCTTAGGAATCTTTATGTGAGGAAGCTATCAAGCTGGCTTGCGGAACGTCGGTGGTTCTACCCAGGTGCCCGCCCGTGCACGAAAATTGCCCGGAGGGGCACCTGGGGTCTTCCTCCACCAATGGAAGCTGGAAAGTCGCCATATGACCTTAGCTGTTGGTGCGACTATAAAATCAAATTCAATCCAATCCATATCCGTATCAACAGAAACTTCAATGATCATATCTTCTTTGTTTATCGTCCGATTATGATAATTCTTTCATTCTTATTCAAGTTTTCCAGAACTCTTAATAACTAAGAAAGTGATATCCGAGCCGATAAAAACGGCAGATATCACTACTGGTTGGTTAGATATTTCTTTCAAGTAATTTTCAAAAACAGAAGTGAAATAGAAGCTGTGCATAGGTATGGATGTTTAGACATTCTACAAAGATTATCCCGACCAATTCCGTCCACCAATAAGGCAGATATTCGAACCTAAACTTTAAAGTTTTACGAAAATTACGCAAAATATTTGCATTCGATGCTATTACCATTAATAAACATTTATCTCAGTCATTGTAGCGCTGTTTTGTGAAATGGCAATCACTGAGTGAAATTTAGGTACATTTTGGAGTGTGTAGGTGCTCTTTTTGGAGAAGTTATTTGCTTGAAAGGGATCGAGGTACGATAAAAACAGGATGCCTTAGTAAACAGAGCAGATTTTACTAAGAGGTCAGTGATGCCAGAGCAAAGAAATTGCGTGTCACCCAAGTTGACAGAGTTTATTCCTTTGAAAATAGCTATATCTTCCATTTTTGTCGAATTTGAAGCATATTTTATTAATAAAATGAACTGTGTATAACTCGAGAAGATCAAACAGCAAAACAGTACAGTCGTCGTTCGTGTCGTCGTTAACTTTTGCCTCGTTAACACGATATGGCCTTCATTTTGCCATATTGTGACGGTGTGAACACTCTAGCCCCTCCATTTTTATTTGATCTTTACCAAGCTTACACAGTAGTTATATACACATAATTTCTCAGACGAGTTCTTGCACCAGGCAGATGCGATTGCAATTGGTCATGAGAATAATTCGTTTAAAGATTGTTAGCAGAGCTTATGGGAAAGCGAGTTGTTCGTCATCAGTCCTCGTCCGTCGTCGTCATCGTCGTCCATGATCGTTAAATGTTGCATCGTTAACAAGGTAGGTCCTTCATCTTTCATCCGATATTTGCCAAACTTGGACCAATGAAAGCTTGGACATTCTCATAGCCGTGAAGGAGTCATGAGTGAGCTGGGACCCAATGCGTGATTGTCCCTTGGTTAAGGGGTCAGTGGGGTGAAGCCAACTGAAGACCGAGATGGTCTGCGGTTGAATTTCATGAATTTTAGTTTAGAGGTATATTCGTAATACAGTATTTTCATATATTTTAATTAAATTCAGTGAAGTCACACGATATACGAAATCGATACTGAAATCCTGGTTAAACTATACTAAATGTTGACGATTTTGGTATAACAAATATACTTACTTTTGTTACAAAAATCACAGACAAAAAAAAATTGACGCCTTTTTTTCCCTCACAGATTTTTTATTATACTCTTTAACATTTGGCGCCTTTTTAAAAAAAATGCCTTTTTAAAAAAAATGGCGCCTTTTTAAATAATAATTTCCACCGCCATTTTTTAGCCGCCATTTTATTTAGCCGCCATTTAATTAAGTTTAATTAAGTTTATTTATACATATATGTGGGAAAACTGTCTCCATAGTGAATCACTGTAGAATTTTCTTTTATTGAGAATGGATAAAACACAAATAGAGAAAATCTTATAATTTTATACCGAGGGCGTGCATCGAAATTGTTCAACACAAAAAGGATTAAACAATGTATTAATTAAATAACTCATTAGCCATTATGTGTCGAGCGAGCGAAACGAGCGAGATTTTTTTTAATCGAAATTGTTTAACACAAAAAGGATTTAACAATGTATTAATTAAACCACTCATTAGCCATTATGCGTCGAGCGAGCGAAGCGAGCGAGAAACATTTTTATACTGAGGGCGTGCATCGAAATTGTTTGATATTTTATCTACAATAACATGGACATACATGTATGATCCGGAATCTTAAGTGGAGTGCGCGCTGGGTGCGCGAGCCCCTGGATCCGCTAGTGAGAAACATTACATTCACTGTATACGTTAAAGCTATATATCTGTACTCGTGGTCTTTTTGTTGAATCATATTTTGCTCTAACATCATTTTTAAAACCAAATCACGGAAAAATTAATCATATGTTGACATTACGCTTTAACCATTGAAAGGAATAATTAACTTTCTTTTGTAAAGCAGTCTACTAGTTTATATACATATATTTGATGTATGGCGTAACTGCATACGCACTTATGAGACATACAATATGAGCTATTTGATATGATGACCCAAATAAAGTTCGTTGACAGTAACATTTCTTCTAAAGCAAACTTAAAAAGAATGCTGAGAAAGTACAGCAAGCTATTATCAATTTAATGGCATGTTCAGCGATATAATAAGATAGCCTTTGAGAGCATGTGTTATGCGTGTTTATACATTTTTACTGAATTGTTTCATTCGCATTTTATTGAATTGTTTCCACTCAAATAAACTGTCATTAGAAAGCATTGCAATTATTGTCCACTATTGTCGTTGTTTTTAATATGTAGCTAGCAAAACTGTAGTGGTTGTATATGACACACAATGATAACCTATAATTTAGAGGACACAAAATGATAACCTACTATTTTTGTTCATGGTATTGAAAACTGCTATATCACTAGTTCTTTTGTGTATTTGTGTAACTTGATCTGGGTTAATATATTTTTTGAAAAAGTTATAAAAAATATAAAGTAACGTGAGTAAAAAGTAACACACCCTACCCCCCTTCTACCACGTCTTGAATCGCATCGGGTTTCTTACGATGACATACGCTGATAACCTGAATCCAGTTCTTTTGTGTATGAAATTTTGTTTTGATCTACGCAAATTTTATTTTTAACTTTACTTAAACGTATGAAAAAAGCCGCCTATCATCTCATTTGCTTCACCTCACTTGAAAGTTTCAAAGAATGCATAATGGACAACCCCCTCCCGCACCTACCCTCTTGAGTAATTGAGATTTTGGTCACGCTACGCCCCTGACTGTTTCATGTCAACACCGTTTCATGTCGCAGTTATTTGATCTGCAACAACACTAATTTATACCTCTTCCTATTTACAAACGTTCCCCTATATATGACTATATACTTTGCAGTAAACGAAAAGTGCAATAAATGAAAAGTTAATCTACAAAAAGTACAGATTGGAGCATACACAATTAAATAATTGATGATTAATTTACATAATAGTGATGACTTTCCCTAATTGGAAAATATGGTATATATCGTAAATTGAACTGGAATGTACCATTCATCACTGAACTGGAGTATCTATGGCATTACAATATGGATTTTGTTAAACATCTAGCCGTTATTGAAATGTATGTTTTAGTTGGTAAACATGTGATCGATGGCCATCAATTTAACCGCCTCATTCAAAATGGTTGCATACCATATACTTACGAAAGATCATTGAGTTGGTCTATTCTCCAGACTTTTAACAAGTAATAACGTTTGTAAATATATGAATCTAAAAATAGCACCAAATCTTATCTTTTTAAAGAACAAATATTATATTTACATGTATTAGCGTTATGTTTCAATCCAGATTTATATATTTTATAATGATCTCAACCGAATTTTATGAAACCGAGAGGTACTTTTCTTAAAAATACTGTGTTAAACTTGCCAAACAATGAAAGACGAATGACCTAAATTCTGTTAAAAGGGACCAGGCAATATTTATCGGGTGGGACCGGTGCAAATAAAAATGTTATATAAAAAAAAAGTACGTCCCATGGCAAGCAAACGGAAAAAAAAGTATCGTCCCATGGTTTGTCGCGACAAAAAAAAAGTACCTGTCCCATGCCATTTTGCACCATTCCCAATGCCCAGATAAATATTGCCTGGTCCATAAGCACCCTCCTTACAATATGAGGTTTGCTGCAAGCTTGCAGTGAACACTTCTGTTCACCATAACAATTCTTAATTGTTCGCCAATGTTCGCCACTAGCGATGATGTTGTCGCAAACGTCATGGTAATCTTTGGCGAATTTGCCGCAAAGTCGCCGAAAATCTATACATTACGCCACAACATTGCGACACATTTTACCAATCCGATTATGTTTATATTGCACGCCGTAACATCACCACAACCTTTTAAATTCAGATTTGCCGTTTGTTTATTCACAGAACATCACGACAAACTTTTCCATTCTGATCGGCTGTATCTGAAGACTCTGTTAGCTAAATCATCATCGCAAAACTTAGACTTTATACAGAATTTTATTATTTCCAGTTACTTACTACTAAAGCGAAATTTGCATTTTATATCAAAGGACGTACCACTTGAACAAGTAATTTAGCCAAGTGTAATTTGTTTGGTGGAACCTTATTTTTAAACATTTATTTATGTTCATTGCAAGAACATTTTTAAATACCTAACACCATGATAACTCCAACATTTAAAACCAGAACAATTAAAATTGTATCCCAAGTGCAAAATAATATGGTCAGTATGACCTCAATTGGTAGATATGTGTATACATACGTTTGTTGGTTTGTCTAGGGTCTGGTGCTGATTCTAAGATATCCAGGCACCATTGGTGCCTATTGGAGTTGGACTGCTACAGTTAATGCAGAAATGACAGCACACGACATCTCCATGAAAATGCGAGTACTGCAGAAATGGCAGTGCTCGACATCTCCATTAAATGGGAGCAATGCAAAAATAACAGCGTTCGACATCTTCATAAAAGTGGGAGTATTGCAGAAATGACAGTGCTCAACATCTCCATGAAAATGAAAGTAATGCAAAAATGACAGTGCTCAACATTTCCATGAAAATTAGAGTAATGCGGGATGACAGCGTTCGACATCTTCAAAAAAATGGGAGTAATGCAGAAATGGCAGTGCTCGACATCTCCATGAAAATGGGAGTAATGCAAACATGACATCGTTCGACATCTCCATGCAAATGGGAGTAATGTAGGAATGACAGCACTCGACATCTCCATAAAAATGGCAGTAATGTAGGAATGACAGCACTCAACATCTCAATGCAAATGGGAGTAATGTAGGAATGGCAGCACTCAACATCTCCACGCAAATGGGAGTAATGTAAGAATGACAGCACTCGACATCTCCATTAAAATGGGAGTAATGCGGAATGACAGCACTCAACATCTCCATGAAAATGAGGGTAATGCAGAAATGACAGTGCTCGACATCTCCATTAAGCTTGGAGTAATGTAGGAATGACAGCACTCGATATGTCCATGAAAATGGGAGTAATGCAGGAATGACAGTGCTTGACATCTCCATGAAAATGGGAGTAATGCAGGAATGACAGCGCTCGACATCTCCATTAAAATGGGAGTAATGCAGGACTGACAGCGACATCTCCATAAAAATGGGAGTAATGCAGAAATGACAGCGCTCGACATCTCCATGAAAATGAGAGTAATGCAGAAATTATGGATTTTAATAGTGTCGGTTTATTTAAATAGTGTCGGTTTATTTAAATATGGTGAATTTAATTAAATTGTTGCACATTTAGTAAAATGAAGGTCCAGTTATTTAGAATTCACAAACAATTATTTAAATCAAAACCATTTAGTTAAGTCGTATGGATATATTTAAATCGTGAGGATATAATCTAAATCGTAAAGATATACTTTAAATCGAGAGCATTTATTTGAATAGTGTCGATTTAATTAAATCGTGTCATTTTGTTTAAATCGTGTCAATTTATTTAAATATGGTGCAGTCTATGTTAAATAGTGAAAAAAAAAAGTTTTCGGGCTAAATATCTAAAAAAAAAAAATACAAACGGCGCACCATTGTTCTATTTCATAATTTCAGTCCATTATTTATTTTGAAAAACATCACCAAAACATTGCAGAGAAAAGTTATGCAAATTAACTTTGCTGCTAAGTTTTTACTATGTAAATGAGGTCTGCGGTAAAGTAGGAGCAAACATCGCCAAAACATCACCAGAAGATTACAGCTAAAAGTGTTATGCAAATGAAGTGTGCTGAGAAGTTGCCGCACACTTTTACTATGCAAATGAGGTCTGCGGCAAAGTTGCGGTGAACATCACCAGAACCTCATTTGCATATTTATTTGCTACAACTTTGCCGCATACTTCACTTGCATGGTAAAGGTGTACCGCAACTTTTCTGCCGCAGCTTTGCAGCAAACAGTCGCTAGAAGCCTATATTTTTGGTAAGGTGGCCTTTTATGGTCTAAGATCACTGCTTCAATATTAGTAATTGTTTAAAGTTTTTGAGGGGCAAAGAATTTGTACGTCCCATGGCAATCTAGCGGAAAAAAAAGTATCGTCCCATGGTTTGTCGCGACAAAAAAAGTACCTGTCCCATGCCATTTTGCACCGGTCCCAACCCCCAATAAATATTGCCTGGTCCCTAACCCTGTATCAGTTATTCATATTAATAAATTTATTTTCATTTCACATGACTTTATGAAAATAAAACAAAGCGCGATCATTTATTCCCCGTTCCCCGAATATATCCTACTCTTAAACTATCCCACTCTTAAACAAAATAATGATTACAAATCAGGCCTGCCAATTTAAGACCTTTTAGAAAAAAATCCTGAGATTTTTAAAATTTAAGATTTAAAACAAGCGAAGAACATTTTAAATGGAAATATGGAGAGCGCGACTTGATTTTTGCACTATCTTTTAAAGCGCACATTTAAATTGTTTATGAAATTGATACAAGTTGATGCAATTGTTTGATAGTTACAGAAAATAATAAATTAGCATAGTAATTCGATTAAAAAGACTTGGCTTAGTTTTTACCACGACTGTGTTTTTTTTTGCAAGGGCATTTACTTTTCTACACAGGTGCGTGCTAAATGAAATAAAAAGTCAACTCTTAGACAAAATATAATCATCGTACACAGCAGCAGCTGTTATAGTGGTACCACACACCAGGAGTTGCTAGTTCCTCACACTTGCTATTTCAGTTAGGTTGACCAATTAAAGATATCACCGATATTGCTGCATTACGTATTTCGTTATGCCATTGAAGGAACTAATTATGTTCTTTGGTGTTAACTGTATATTTATTCAGTGCTTTACACGGATGACCACCACTGTTTCGACACTTGTATATATTCCTCTGATTAGGGAGCGTAACCGGACCAATTCGAGAAAAAGCTGATAAACTGTGAAAATATAGCCGTTAAATCATGAACAGTTTGTTTTGATGGAAAATCCGGAGATTGTACACTTAAATCCGGAGATCCGGAAAGCGTATGAGAAATCCGGAGAATCCGAAGATTTGGCAGGCCTGACAAATGCAAATGAGATAGTAAGCGCTTTCCATATTTGGAAATTATAGTAAAACATCGCGTAGTGATATATAGTAAGTGATATGAATGGACGGAGCGTCATTCTTGATATTAACTAGTTTAGCTACAGTTGACATCTCCGACTGACTGTAGATATGTCCTAAAAACACAAATGTTTTCCATAGGGTTGAAAAAGTTTGTAGTTTTGGGCCATATATGACTGACTGTACAACGTTCAGCTCAAGCGTAGAGAAAGCACTAAGGCACTGGACGCCCGGGCCTGCAGATTATTCTGGGAAACGAAAATTTTGAAAATGCCAAATCTGCAATTAAACAAAACTGCGAGGCGATAGGGCGGTAACAGTTTTGTTTTGTGTATGTTAAATAATGAAATTAAACAAAAGGAAATTGATAGTTGTATGTGTGTCTAATTAAAATTAAGCAAAAACATGTATGTTTTAGCATTTTAAATGCATCGCGAAAATGCATCAGAATGCATCAGAATGCGCAAGAAACACTCTATTACTCTATTTATCAAAATATTTCATTTCTGCGAGAGGGTGCCACCAGACCCCGCTACAATGCTCAGAAATTAAGCGGGACTGCAGCTTCAAAAAGGCCAGCTACGCCCCTGATATCTATCGTAATTTATAATCACTCTAAAAAATATTTATTAAACATAATATGTGCAAAACGTTGTACGATATACAGCATAAATGTATTAAATTGATAAGTTTGTGTTCATACACATTTACTTTTTTTTTTTATCAAATCTCGCCATCAAGATCACGTGACTAAACGGTGTTAATTGATTGTTATCTACCCGCATAATTTGGCAACTTCCCATCATAGTCTGGTTCCCGTCGTACTAAATTAAAATAATGACAGGGGCAGGTAATCCAGACTACTCCCCCAACAGTTCATACCGCTCTGACTGCAAAACGTACCACTGCCGTAATAATGCGTGTTACCCTTTGAGTTTTTGCATTAAGTTGTGTATGAAATAAAAATTAAATGCCATATTGACATCCATAGTTCGGCCCAATTTAAAAATAATAACTTACATTCTCATCACAAATGGCGCATATCATAATTATGCTGCCAAAAAATCCACTGCAAAGAAAAGCACAGGTGGCTGTATCGGTGTTGGGAATTAAAACAAAAAATTAATATGAATTTTAGGCACTGCCTAAGACCGAGCAGAGCTCTTAAAATTAATACTTACATGATATATCGGATCGCATGTAAAATTTAACTTGTAAACCAAATATTTTACTCTTAATAATTATTCTATATTGTTGTGATAAAATACTAACATATCTTATGTTTCTTGTCAATCAACATATGAGTAAATTAATTGACTATTCATAATTTCGATCATCAAAATCAGCTGACCAAGCAATGGCCTAGGCATTTGACACACCTCTAAATTGTGGTAAGTGGTAAACTCAAACTCGATCTTTATCATAGTTTGTTTGTTTGTATGGTATTTTACGTCATTTTCAACACATGTAAGGTTATATACTAGTATGACGGTCGATTCTTTTTGTGTTGGAGGCATCCACCCACTTTTCCTGGTTAGAACCAGTACTGTTAACCTCCCGTCATCCGTAAGAATCGACACTTCCTCACTTACAAATCGAGCTCCCAGTGGAATTCGAACCCGCAGCGATGAGAGGTGAAGGTTTAGAATGCAACGTCGTTAACCATTCGACCACGGAGACGCTTCGTCTTTATCATAGATGTTCAACCAAGTTTATTGTAAAAGTTAAGGTATCTACGGTGTGATTTTTTTTAAAACCAAATTTTGAAAATTATCTTATTTTTACTCTTTCAACTCAAGAGGCACCTTTCCTGGGTTTATATTATTTTCCAGAGAGAATTATTTTGTATCAGACATATCTTTTTGGCAGCTACTACAAGCAGTGTCATTGAACATTTTCAATTCAGTTCTTCTTTCTAGACAAATTTCGCATTTAGAAAAAACGTACGACATCTGTTCTATTTCAAAGGCAAGTATAGCATCCATAGCAAGGTTGAATTTTTCATCTTTCTGTAATGGTGCAGCTTCTGGTATGTCATTTATTTGATATGTTTTGATAATATACCTTTTTTCCCGTTTATTTCTCATTTCCCTTTTCTTTGATTCTGACTGTGTTTCGTTTTGAAGAGGTTTTGATTCCTAGTTTCCTACATAAAGATTGGATGTCATTGGTTATATTAGAGTTGGAATTTGAGTCCTTATTTGGTTCAGTATATGGTGTACTAATATAATTTTCTGAATTATGTTTGTTCTTGTTGCCATGCGTGTTTTCGGTGGGTGATATTCGCTTTTTACTTTTACTACTATCATCGTCATTAGAACTTGAAACTGTTTATTGTTCAAAAGCAAGTCAATGGTTGTACATGACAATTCTCCTTCATTGGTTGAAAAAGAATACATGTGATATTGCTCTGCACCAAACTCATGTTACATTGATGTTGTAGCCTAAAATGGTACACACAGTTTCAATCTCACAAGCTGTGGCCCACCCTTGACCATTTATCATTTCCCTCTCGTATTAAAGTTTGGTCATGTCAGGACTGTGGTAAATTTGGACTAACTCCTCCATGCCAAACCTGTTATCAGCAATATTATAAAATTATTGCCTTTCCGTGAGGTCGATATGTGTATATATTACATATTTGTCTGTGATTTGTATAGAAAATACTGGGAAGAGAAAAGCTATATCTACTCGTTTGTTCTACTGGGAAATATCTCCCTGGTGTAAAAAAGGCATTAATCATTAGAAATATTAATAAAGTCATTTTAAATTATGTAATATATAGTTTAATAACCAGTGTTTTTGAGATACTGAAAATATCTCCCGAGGTAGAGAAATGGCCCCTATATGAAAACTCGTTCTCCGCACTCGTTCTTATATCGGGGCCATTTCTCTACCTCGGGAGATATTTCCCGTATCTCAAAAACACTGGTTATTAAACTCTATTTATCGACCTGATATCGTCTCGGTCAATAATACTTTTCTCAGGTCGATAAATGCAACACATATCGACCGAACCTAAAAGGCAACAATTATTTTATTATTAAATCAAATTATTCATGGAATTTTGAAATTTTGGAATTTTGAAATTTTGAATTTTTGGAATTCTGAAATTTTGAAATTTTGAAAATTTTGGAATTTTGAAAATTTTGGAATTTTGAATTTTAATTTTTTTTTTGGAATTTTGAATTTTGGAATTTTGGAATTTTGAAATTTTGAAATTTTTGGAATTTTTGGAATTTTGAATTTTAAATTTTTTGAAATTTAAATTTTTTGAAATTTAAATTTTTTGAAATTGGGAAATTTGGAAATTTGGAAATTTTGAATTTTGAATATTTGAATTTTGAATATTTGAATTTTTGAATTAGTTTAATTTTGACAACCAATAACAAATAATAAAACAACTTCTAATGATAAGCATATCGCTTCATTCGTAACTACTTGCGACGGGATTAGCCGAACTAGTACGAATACTCCAAACTACAAAAAGAGACAGTCGTCCAAGGGGGCACTCCACAGTTTAATGTACATTTCTCAATCATCAAACACATGACAAGCTCTTAGCCTGAATCCTTGAGCAAAAATAAATCACATCATCATTGTGTCATACATTTCTTAGAAGACAATAAAATTACCCATGTTTCCATACCAAATAAAAGTATCAAAAAGCATTTTCTGTACAACTTTAGTCCCATTTCTTTAAGATTACCCCACCCCTTAAAACATGCTAAAAATGCAATTTTAGCAATATTTCAAATGTCAATAAATAAAAATAAAAAAAAATCCTACACATATCAGGGTCATGTCTGCACTCATAATGCTCTTGCATATCAGGAAATGCTAAATTTTACATACCTAGTCCGGCATTTTAAAAAGTTATTCCACGCTGATCTCCTCGTCAGTGAAAATCAGCCATTTTAACTACTTTTAGGAAGTTTTTGATTGGTTCACATTTTTCTATTTATAGCCTCCAAAAAACCCAAAGAATGCATATTCCAATACACCAAAATAAACTTAGAAGTAATCAAAACTGAAAAAAACATCAAACATGTGCTTCATAATTATTATAAAGACCATCCATGGACCTAAAAGATGCTTAGTTGATTTCTTTCTGATTTACATTCATGCGAAACTGAGGAGTGCCCCCTTAAGGGAAAGTTGTCCGTTAAAAAAAATTGAAACGCCCCTTTTTCCATTTCGCGAATTTATTCCGGACGTCTTGACATACGTATTATTGCGATTGTCCAAAAATTGGCCTAACAGCACCTTTTTAAGATAACACTGAAATAGCCTTTTTAACAGCTTTTTCGCAAACTTTTTTCTTTCGGTCTGTTTTTTTCCATAGCATGAAAAAGGTCTGACATTTGCAATCAGAAGTCATTTCCTCTCTAAAAAATTGCCTCCTATAACCCGATTTATATAAAGCCGCTATCTTATGCGATTTTTTTTTATTTTAACGCGACACGACATAATGACGTCATGTGACATGACGTCACCCCACATGCTATTCTATGTTTAACGTCATTTTACTATGACATCAAAATACCATAGCAACCAGTACTTAAATGGGACGTTACCATTAGCAAACTGTACATATATTGAAACAGTGTTATGGCAAACCCAAGAATTACACCAATGGTTAGTTTTTAAATGGCAAAAAGCCCACCTCAGACTTAGAAAATCCTACTAAAATTGCATATACCAACCGCAAGACACATGGGATCTTGAGATATCGCAAGTTAGATATCTCACGATAAGTTGCGATACATCTTGAGAAATTGTAAGATATATCTCTATTTATTTTGTGATATCAATGACTCAAGACACATTGAGATATCTCAAGATAATTATCTCAAAACAACTTAAGATATCTCAAGATAGTTATCTCAAGATAACTTGAGATATATTGAGATATCTTGAGATTAATTGAGATATCTCAATACAAATATCTCAATATAAATTGAGATATCTCAAGATAAAATGTGATATCTCAACATGGAGTATCTCAAGATAAATTAGACATATATCGAGATATCTCAAGATACGGTGCATCGCGGAGTATTACAATATACATATTTTACTGAGGTGTTCATAATCTGGGTTTCGTAGCAATGCGGGTTTGCCTTATCGACAAATTACATTCTAACCGAAGTAGTTCTCTTCGCAAACAAACCGAATGGTAACAAACTTTGAAAATATGTTGAAATACAGACAAAAAATCCTTCATTTGACTGTTTTAGTAAAAAAAGGTTTGACCCTTAAGGCCCCACTCCACAGTTTAATGTACATTTCTCAATCATCAAACACATGACAAGCTCTTAGCCTGAATCCTTGGACATTCATGCGAAACTGAGGAGTGCCCCCCAAGTGAAACAGACTGATCCCCTGATGATTTGAGGAAAAAATCCGAAATTGCCGAACACAATTTCATCAATGGCGGCGCTTCCGGTGCGACACAGTTTTTTTGCCCAGCCAGGTACGATTTCAACATTTGCACATGTGTTACCATTAGCCGATCATCTGCTCGGTATAAACATAAATAAATAAATAAAATAAAAATGTTCGTATTATTTGTTGAAAACAAACATATTTTAAATTTTACTATAGTTATAGACAAGGCGTGAAAGTCTCTCTGATACCTAACTGTTTCATCAATTATTTCACTGGCCAAATTCCGAGAATTATCCATAGATATGGGCTGGTTGGAACCGCAGATGTATGCCATTCTCGAAACCGAAAACCGAAAACAATTCGTTCAAGCCGTTTTTCTGTGACAAGTCAAAATGCTTCGAAAAATGCGATTTCCCAGTAGGTATACATCACTGTGGAACAAAATAAATCACATATTCACTGTTATCGGTGGCGCCCAGAGTCAACAAAAATAACTTAAAATATGTTTGTTTTCAACAAATAACACGAACAATTTTTATTTTTCATATATTTTTTTAATTTTTGTTTTAGTTCCCAACACTGATACAGCTGTGCTTAATCCGAGCCTTCTCTGACACTAAAAGCTTCTCTTTTTTTTCTTTTCTTTTTTGGTACACAGCCAGTTGAAATATCAAAATCGTAAAAGGGCCAGTAAGGTCAGAGAAGACTCGGATTAGTATAAGAAAGAACTTGTCTCATGAATGAATGATCCCTCTAAAAACATAAACACTGAGATGCCAAAATAGTGTATTCATACACTCATTTCAATAGAATCACAACAAAAAATCAAAACTCACAATTTGAACATGACAATGCCTGAAATATGTAACAAATAGATAGATCAACAATGTTTTATGAATAAAAAATGGCACTTTAAATTTTAAAACCCAAGACGTCACTACTTAAAATGGAAATTTATTTATTTTGGAAATGAGTAGATCTATAGATATAATAATGATATTATTATTAAAGGGACAAATGACAAGCTTGCTGTCTGACACATTTTCCCACATCTAAACAAATGAAAATGTGTTTAGTCATAACGATCACATTTTATTATATATTTAGTGTCATATGTGAGCTTTATCACTGTTTCCCAATCACTGTTATGTTTCACTGCTGGTACTACCTTTTAAATGTCAAAAACACTCTCTTTTTTTAAATGCGATTGAATGTGCATCATTAGATTAATTTAAACTTATTTATTTTACATGAGTTGTAACGAAGGCTCTCTGAACTTATTTTAATCACTCTATATGTATTCCTGGGTTGAACCAGTACTAAGCAATGCATATAAAGTGTCTTGCTCAGGGACACAACGCATATAGTCAGGGCGAGGATCGACTCAACCCACGACTTTTCAATCTTGGGTCCAAAGCTCTACCACTAGACCACAGCGCCCAATCATTGGCTCGAAAATTGACTAGGAAAAAGAGTATGAAAGGAGAAATTTTGAAAATCTGTCCGTGAATTATGCTTCTTACCATAATTCACTGAATCTGTCAAGTATTTCAGGAATTGTGACCATTTTGACATGTCTATTTGCGTCGAAATGTTTTCAAAATACTTTTTTTTATCATTGAATCGGAAATCACTTAACAAAGATAATGAGTTAGTGATTATTGAAATCCGTCAAGTATTTTAAAAAGTATAGTGAGTTACAGTGAATTGGACTTCATGAACTAGCAAAATTCACAAAGTATTCATGAACAACACACAAAACGGCCACCGTCAAAATTGCATCAAGTTGTTAAAACCAGGGTTTGACATTAACAGTTGGGTTTATTCCTGAAACACCCACTTTCTAATTTTCATATTCCTGAAACCCCCACTTTTTAATTTTCAAATTCCTGAAACACCCACTTTTAATTTATGTAACCCATGGTTACGGACTATAGTCTGTTTTACCTATTGGTATAATATTTGCTGCATAAGGAGATATAAATGTAAAATATTTATAATTTAAGATTTGATAAATTATGTCTAAATACATTAATATTATTAGGACCATAAATTAATATTGATATTAAATAATCAGAATTGCCAATTAATTATTATTATTATTATTATATCAAAGTATAACAGTTTATATCAATTAATTAAGATTAATTAGGTTTCTTTGATCTTTTTTTAAAATATATTAGTTATAGTTTAAAACTGATAATTGATACATTGAAAAAGACAAGATTAACAGTTTGCAAGCAGTTTTCTTAATTAAAACTGATAATTGATACACGATGATGATGTTATTAAAGAAATAAGATTAACAGTTTGCAATCAATAGTGTTAATTTATTGGTATTTAAGTTTACTGTTTATTTGTGACAATAGAAAATATATATAAATGTAAAATATTAAAAAAACTTTCTAATTTTCATATTCCTGAAACCCTGAAAAAATACTATAATTAATTTATTAATGTTCAATTATAATATTGCCTGTTTTAATGTAAAAAAAGAAGATTTTTATAAGTTAACATTATAATATTAAATAAAATCCATTAAATTATCCAAAAAAAGATGATATAAATGTATAAAAAAACTTGTCTTGTTTTATTAAATCATCCTAAGAAACAGACTATAGCTATAATTTGACCTAAGGCCGTAGGAAGGTGTTAATTGGAAAAAGCAAAATTCCTGAAACACCCACTTTTTTTTTTATCAAAATTTGAAAAGTGGGGGTTTCAGGAAGACACCAACAGGGGTCCCCTTGTCCTGTGCCATGTGGATTCTACTGGGGACAAGTTAATTGTCCCAGGTGACCTGTCCTACGGACAACTAAATTTTATAACAAGAAATGAGTTTTACATCTTGTTTAAACTTGTGACTGAAAAAATGTCAAAACATTGGTGAGCACATTGTAAATGACAAATAAAAACCATCTTGTTTTCATTGGTGGAATGCAACTGAGGGAATGTAATGTCACTTTCATGATTGATCTTGTTTTTGTATCACTTTTACATGAACATGATGAAGTGCGGGGACAAGTAAATTTGACTGGGGACAAGTAAATTATGTAAGTTACTTGTCCTATGAACAAGTTGCTGGAAAAAGTTAATGTCAAACCCTGAAAACTCTTCAGGAACAGCTATGTTCATGAAAACAAAAGCTCACAACAGTTTAGATTGATCCCACTTACCGAGGGTATTTCATCACAGAAACGAAATAGCTTAGTTGTTACTTTTCCACCACCATTAAAGCTCACAAAGGTTAGATTGATTCCCACCTAGTGTATATTATCACACCTTAAATTGCAATTCAAAAAGGGATATTGCTGTAGAACTCACTGAGGATCCCAGTTATATTTTCAGGGGCTGCACTAAATTCCTGCTGGGATCAAGTGGATTCCACTGCGGCAAACGTGAATCATGCCAAAATCCCACTGGGGCAAACTGGGGTCCCACACAAAATTTCACTGGGACGAAGTGGGATCCCACTGTAAATCCCACTGGAATATAGTGTTGTTGACATTGCCTAAAAGAATAGTTTTTCTGCATAAGTTTCCAGGTTGTGGGTGTATAATAAAAATAATGTGTGTTTGTCTTGAACTGAGAATTTTAAAACTTAGTGATGAAATTAAATCCTTTGTTCACTACAAACCAACAAATATTCTCCATATAACATGTATAAATTTTTATATTGATATGCGGTACATTGTGTGTACGGTATGTGTGTAAAGAACAAAAACGTGTTACATTTAACGAAACTAAGGCCAGTTTTTATATTTATCGGTTTACGGGAAGTTTTTCAAAAAATTGCGGTAGGAAGGACGAAATAAAAATAAAATTAAGACCAGCATTTACATTGAGTCTATATGTAATAAAATTTTGTTTGAAAAATGCTTTAATTAAGAATATTACACCAATGGCTGGTCAAAATCATGGTGAGCGTCAACAACTCGCTTTATCGTCGATGGCAACTACAATAGGCGTCTCCTTCTCCTATAATGTCGTTTGGTGAATAGCATATTGTCTGTTCTTTGATTTAAAACCGATGTCATGTCTATGGGCCTATAAATAAGGAAGTTATGTCACTTTTATGATTTGTGACCTTCATTTTACATGGACCCTATTTGATAGTGTCGAGTTTAAAACAGTTATATTAATGGTTAAATAACAAATAAATTGATTTTGTAAATGGAGTTGCTGTGGAGTGGATAGCGTACTTTACTCTCGTCCTAGAAGTCATGGGTTAAATTTTGTATCCGATTTGGGGGGCCACATTCAAGGTATATCAAACGCAGTCCGATATTATATTATCCGTGCAAGGCACTGTGACAGTATGAAATTGAACTCATTTGAAGGGGATGTAAAGCCGTTGGTCCTGTGTGCAGGTGGTGGGGGTGGGGGTGGTATCCTGTGTGTACATTAAATATCTCTGAACTGCTGTCACTGATACATTAAATATCTCTGAACTGCTGTCACTGTCAGCCATACAAAATATCTTAATAAATAAACTCTTCCTTGGAAATGAGGCTTTACATATTTTACATTTTACTGAAATTACACTTACATACAGTTTAATGGTATGCCTGATAGTGGCTCTCAAGTCACATAAGCTTATATTTGAAATTAAAATAGATTTTGCTATACCGGTAAGTCCATTTGTACTACAAAAGGGTGTTTTGAAGAATTAATTGGCAGAGTAGCCAACAGTGTAAACCGTGAACTCTGATGACCTGGATATACAGGTTGCATTGTTCATTGAATTTTGTTTCCAGGACAACGGATAAATTATTTTTTTATTTTAATACATTTAAATTCCTAGGTTCAGAATGGACTGACAAAGAAAATGAATGTGTGCAGACATTTGCACTTATTTAATAACTGATAAAAAAAATCTTTGTTCTTTTTATGAAAATATTATATAAATGCATGTACATGTATGTCTATATTTTGCTAAATGTTAAAGTCACAGATACCGGTTTTAAAAAAGTCTTATATATATTTAATAGATATATAAGACTTTTTTTTTAATCGGTTACGGGTATATGTGGTTAAAGGTGCATGTGTACCCTAATATCAGTTGATGAATTGAATGTGGTCTTGTTGTTTAACAGCTCGTCAACACCAAGGTTACATGTTTAAAGAGCTTCGCCAGAGAGACAGGAAGGATACATAGGAAGCTGAGAACCTGTCCAGCCCCTACAAATACATTTGGTTTTAATAAACAATATTTATTCAAGAAATATGGTGTTCAATTATATGTCAAATAATACCGGGAAAGGATTTAACAAGCAGCTTTCGATGAAAACGTATATAAATTCATGTTCTCAATATTGAGCATAACCAAATAACTGTCTGACTTTTATTCAATGAAATATATACATGAAAACATGAGCATAAACACTAAGATGTCTGTAGTAATACATTCGTGAGTTTGAAAAAAAAAAGCTTAAATTATTATTTGTAAATAATTTATCTTTTCTGCGATCACGTGACTTCCATTAGCGCATTAGGTTTTCACCATAGTATTTACTGCGTATGTATAGCCCGCTTAGCTCAGTTGGGAGCTTGGTCGACCACTTAACGGTCACTATTATTATAGCGTGTGTAATTTTAGTTTGGGCTGCTTTGGGCTGCGAGTTCAAACGCCCGAAATGGATTCTCTTTTTTTGTACCGCGACTGAATTCCATCAAACAATCCTGCTTTAATTAGTAAATATTCAGTAATGTTTGGTGTGTAATGTTTGCGAACATAATTAGTGTGTGTTTTATAAGCTAAAAGTTACGGACAGTGTCCCTTTAAACATACTGATTCAACTACAAATTCTGTTGAACAAATCTGTAGACAACATCATCACATATTGCATTTTCAGACATAAAAAAAAAACGACAATCAGTCCATAACTTGAGGTAAATTAAAAATATAATTGAGTTCGACAGATAGTTATTTTATTTATTTACTGAATTATGGAATTCGTTGGATTTTTTTTAGTGACTTCATTAATTGTTAGGTATGTTTGGATACAATTATAACATATTCATTTACAGTGGTGAGCGGACGAGTGGAATATTCCTGCCCTGGATCATTGCAACTGGTATAGGATGTTGGAACCAGCATCTTTAATCTATTCTAATGTACCATAAATGTACCATAATTGGGTATTTGGAATGGCCATCATATGAGCAAAGATGAGATTTCACTACAGAATAAGTCTCCTCAAGAATAGAAAGTGTCTTTATCCTATGTATGTATTTAAATGGTTTTCTATGACTGACACGTACATTTTTCTGTCAGGCATTTAAAACTAGCATTGGATAATTACACAAACATCATTTACATGTGACTACAACATTAATATATCATCTGGACTGCTGTGAAAATGGATTTAGATAAAGAGGATGTCAACTACAGAAGAGCTGCATCACAGTGAAAAAAAAATGTATATCCTGTGCATAGTTCACATCTGTAAGCAGTCAAATCGTTGGATAATCCCAATTATGAATTTAAAGGGACACATGGCAATCTTGTTATTGTTTTATATAAAATCTCCTGGCACCCCGTTAGTTTTTCTACAAAAGTAATATATATGCAATTATTCACTCATTTATATTAATAAAATTGACTTTGTTTTTGCATATTACTAACTACTGGTTATATTGCACAAATATTATATTTAAACCTTTGGTCGAATAATAACAAATTAAAACTCAAAATGTAATTTAACTTTATGTCAGACGCTAATTGATAAACACTTCAAGATTGCTGTGTGTCCCTTTAAGACAATGACACTGAAGTGTATGTCGGTCAGTATGAAACTTGCTATCAAAGAAAAATATAGGTGCACAGTGTTTCCTACTGCATGCTCTAAAAAAACATAGGGTAGGTCAGTAGGCATTTGTTTTCCTTTTTTTAAGCAAGATATTGTGAGATTCTATTCATCACATAAAACCCATAAAAGTTGATGATACAACATGAAAGTTTCTCTGTGATGTTGTCAGTTTAGGACACTTTAATAAACATAGTTATACCACCAGTGCTCGGGGAATTACAGAAAATATAGAATGATATTACCGTTATGTTGCACAATTTCTTTATTTTTTCATTTTTGCATAAAAAGTTTAGGTCCTTAGGTTTGCTCGGTTGAGCATTAGGATCAGTTCTTGTATGTTTAAGCAATTAACTTGATCTAAGAAGGCCCCAACATAATAGAGCTACAGATAAGAAGGGTATTTGCTTAAATACCCACATAAAAATGCCAAAATACCCAATTAAAATAAAAAGCTTGGGTACCAATAAAGTAATCGAAGTTGTCAAATGATAAAACAATCAATGCAAATTGAGCAATATATGGGTTGTTGAAGGAGGACACCCAGCCACCATGTATAAAGTATATTGCAAAAGAAGTTGATTTTATTAGAATTTGTGTATACATTATTAGTGGAATGCTACCACAAAACAATATTATTGTTTTATTCTACCCAACTGAAACCATGAAATACCCAAGTAAATAAATACCAAAGGGTCAATACACAATTGATCAAAAAGCTTATCTGTAGCTCTGCATAATATGTCTTTGTAGGTTAGACTTTAGTTAATACTTACAAATTGTTCATGTAAGTCTGTTCTGTCTTCTATGTGATAGGAAATCCATGGGCAGATGTATGTGATGAAATACATTGTAGAAATAACATGCTTATCCCAAACCACTATCCAATCGCAAATGCAGAACTTAAATACACAGTTGCGAGATGGATAGTTTCATGTGATAGCAAGAGGTCATGACTATGTCCCTCTTCCTTTATGGTCTGGCACAAATGCTGGCTGCTGTTATCTCTAATGACTATCTGTCCTGGTTTCTTGCAGAACGAGATGCTAAAAATATAAAATATATGGCAAGTTTAGGTACATGTACATTATCACTTTGTAGTAGGTATAATGAAGAATGAGTTCTTTCTTTCTACTGATACTGAACACAATCAATTTTAATTTAATATCATGGCAGCCTCATTTCAGAGAAGGGTTTGTGATTTTTTTGTATCACTGATTAACACAGACATTCAGTGAGATCGGTAATGTGCATATGGAGTAGTGTGTTTGTGACTTAACAAACACCTGCTCCTTTTCCTTCTATTTGTATCACGTTGAAATCATTCCCAGGATATTCAATTGATAGGGATTTGCCGCGTGAAATAGTTGACGCCCGAAAGAGACTCTGGCCGTTATTCAAAGACATCAAGAAAAATAATTCACGATCTTCAGTACGAATCGTCTATCCGGCGAAGCTGATGTGCGATGGAGATATTATTCGCGATGAGTTCCCGGACTGGTTTGACGTAATGAGGCGTAGTAGACTCTCTGATTTGCCACTCATCGAAACTTTCAGTGAAATATCCCATGATGAATTCCCCGTTGGTAACATTTCGTTCTCACAACGTAACGTTCCAACGTTGAGTAGTATTTCAAGTGTACCTCATACAATATCGTCCAGACAATCAGACTCTCGTGCTAGTGTCATTCAGAGTGATGAGTCTACTGAGGTCGTATTAAACGTTGAACATATGATGACTGAAGATGTTTCTCACCACAGTGCCATTAGACTCCAATCCCAACAGCAAAATGATGTATTAGATTTATCTCAGGCTAATCATACACAACGGCTTGCTGCTAGAGACATGGATTCCCCTGAACGCAAACGTGAGCCGTCATTAGGGTCTCTACATAACTCTACACCAACCTCTACACACAATACATGTGACGCTCCCAAACACCAACGTGACAGGTCCGTATCTACCACTCGGAGTAATAGACGTCCACGGTCCCCAACTCGATCGGCGCAAAAAACCGGTAACCAGAGAGCAACCCAGAAGACGTCCCCAACTTCATATAGAACAGTACGTGGTGGATCAATGGTCAGCCAGCCACCTTCATCTATACCGGATGTCACACAGAACAATAGCCAGTCCAGAGATGCAGGTTAACGGGCACAGGAGAAGGTGCGTCTGAGATTTGCACTTTTAAATGTACAATGCCTAATATCAAAAAACTTAAATAAATTGCATTGTACAGAAACTATGTCTTTATTTCAAAACAATGATGTTATTATGTTTACAGAGACATGGTCAAACGAATTTCAAGATTTACAGGTCGAAGGTTACAAGTACTATGCTTTACATAGGACAAAATCAAATAAATCGAAACGTGAATCCGGTGGTATTATTTTATATGTAAGTGATACATTTGTAAACGAAGGAATTATATTTTTTCAGAGTGAAGATGATATTTTGTGGTTACGATTAGATGGAACCTTATTTTCATTAGAACACGACTTATTCATAGGTCTTTGTTATGCTGTGCCTGAGGGTAGCAGCAGGTTTAATGTTCTTGACCAAAACATTTTTGACCGTTTAATTGAGTCTATAGCACACATTCATAATAACACCGACGGAAAATGCAATATTGTATTAGCAGGTGATTTTAATAGTCGTACATCTGATAAACCAGACTTTGTAACTTTTGATTCTGTCAAAAATTTCGGTGATATTTTACCTGATGATTATTCTGTTGATACTTTTATACCTAGATATTCACAAGATAAAGGTAATATAAACGCTAATGGAAAGTCATTTTTAGATTTATGTAAACAAACACAGTTGAGAATTTTAAATGGTCGTGTTGGCGACGACGCAGGTGTTGGCAGAAATACATTTGTGGGTCATAGAGGTTGAAGTTTAGTAGACTATTTTGTTGTTTCTGAATCTATATTTTCTTTATTTGTAGCTTTTACAGTCCATGACCCTAATTTATTATCTGATCACTGTATTGTTGAATGTATTATGGAAAATAGTATGCATGATAATTTTGAACATGATATTGATAATGTAAATGAAAATGATGAAACAAGCTATAAGTCTATTAATCACAAATATGTATGGTCGGATGTTCGTAAAGCTGAATATGTTGATGCTTTAAACAATGACGATTTTATTGAACAGTTAGAAAATGTTACTATGTCAATCGAATCCTCAGATAGTATTGGTAGCTTAGAATCAAATTTAAATGCTTTTTCTAACCTTATGAGCTCTGTAACGGATCCTCTATTTAAGAAAAAGGTATATAAATCGGATAATAAAAATAAAACATTTAAAAATGAATGGTATAATGAGTCTTGTGAAAATAAAAGGAAAATATTTCACAGTTATTTAAATTGTTTCAGATATAATAAAACAGATGAAAATAGACAATTACTTGTTAAAGCACGTTCTGAGTATAAAAACATATTAAAGCGCTGCAGAAGGGTTTATAATGATAATCAAACTCATATTCTTGAAAGAAATAAAACAAAAAATGCCAAACTGTACTGGAACATGCTTAAAGATACTTCTCATGTTAAACATCCAAATATACCATTGTCGAAGTTTGAAGAATATTTTAAAGCTGTTAATAATCCCGATGATCACTTTTTTAATCCAGATGATGATGTTTTATATTTCAACGAACGTTTTGTAAACGAAGAGTTTGATATTATGTTTAAAGAATTAGATGTAGTTATATCAACTGATGAAATCTTAAAGTCTATTAAGCAGTTAAAGAATGGTAAATGTGCCGGACCAGATAATTATTTGAATGAATATTTTATAAATGGCACTTACAGATTAATGCCATTTTTGTTTTCATTGTTTAACTCTATATTAGATAATGGTATTTTCCCAAGTACCTGGTCTGAAGGATATATCATACCTTTACATAAGAAAGGAGCCATTGACGATCCTACTAATTATCGTGGTATAACACTGTTAAGTGTTTTAGGTAAATTATTTACAAGAATATTAAACAATCGATTGAACGATTGGGCCGAAAATTACAATGTTTATTTGGAAGCACAGGCCGGGTTTCGAAGGGGAATGGGTACCACAGATAATATATTCGTACTGCATGGTTTGATTACACACATTATTAACACTGGTAAAAAATTATATTGTAGTTTTATAGATTTTAGCAAAGCTTTCGATTATGTAGAAAGGAACACTTTATGGACTAAGTTAATTAAATTTGGTGTAAGAGGTAAGATCCTTACAGTCATCAAAAGTATGTATGAAAATATTAAAACACGTGTAAAATTTGATAATATGTTAAGCAATGATTTTTCATGTATGTTAGGTGTGAGGCAAGGCGAATGTTTATCGCCGTTTCTGTTTTCAATGTTTCTAAATGACATTGAAGAACATTTTATATTGAACAATTTTGATGGTGTTGATACTTATATGACCAAACTATTTTTGCTGTTATACGCTGACGATATTGTGATATTTTCAGAATCATCAATTGGTTTACAGAAAGGGTTAGATATTTTAGCTATTTACTGTACAAAATGGAAACTTAAGGTTAATGTTAACAAAACAAAAATAATTATATTTAGAAAAGCTGGACTTTTACCCAGAAATCTTGTTTTCATGTTCAATAACTCTCCAGTTGAAATCGTTAAATCTTTGACCTATCTTGGCATTGTCTTTAGTCAAGGTGGCTCCTTTAATGAAACACAATTAAGTTTAGCTGGTAAAGCACAGAAAGCAATATTTAAGTTAAACAAATGTTTAATGAAATTTACAGATATTTCTGTGTCACACAGATTAGATTTATTTGATAAACTTGTGTTACCCATTTTATGTTATGGCTCCGAAGTTTGGGGATTTCAAAGTTCAGATAATATTGAGAGAATACACACTATTTATTGTAAAAATGTTTTACGTGTTAAACGTTCTACTCAAAATGACTTTGTATATGGTATTCTTGGCAGATTTAGCATTAAGGATATTAGATATATTAGAATAATTAAATTTTGGTTGAAAATTGTTAACACTAATGACCAAAAGTATTGTAAAGTTATATATAATATGCTTAAAATAGATGCTGATTTATACCCAAATAAAGTATCTTGGGTTACACGTGTACAAGATTTATTATCAAGGTTAGGGTTTCATGATGTTTGGCTCCAACAAAATGTTGGCAATAAACATGTTTTCTTAAGTATATTTAAACAACGTTTATATGATAATAGCTTACAAACGTGGCAAACTCGTATAGATAATTCAACCAGAGCTGTATTTTTTAGAGAAGTTGTTACATTTGGTACTCAACATTTTCTTAGTACTCTTAATATACCTAAATTTAGAATCGCTATGACGAGACTTATTGTTTCTTCTCATAATTTGTGTATAGAATCTGGCAGATGGCAAAGACCGAGAATGCAGGTCGAAAACAGATTATGTACTGTTTGTCAAAAAATAGAGGACGAATATCATTTTTTATTAGAATGCTTACTGTATAATGATTTGCGTAAAACGTATATAAACCGCTTCTACTGGACTAGACCAAGCATGTATAAATTAAAATTACTGTTCGAAACTCAAAATCAAAATGTAAAAAAGAAATTAAGCGTTTACATCTTCAAAGCATTTGAACTCAGAAAAATACAACATTCATAGTATCATTTGTAGAATAATCTCAGATTGTTACATGTCTGTATACACAGTTAAAACGTTTTACCTTTTACTTTTGTACACTGATCATAATGTTGTTTTTTGTGTGATTTTGTTTTGTTTTTGTAGAACTTTGGAAATCAAATAAATAGTAGAGAGCATTGTGGTATTTACAAACAAAAACCGGCTATCACCTATCGTTGATTATACTGTAATATAAAATATATATGATAGTATAGATAGTAGAATATCAATACAGATTATCTTCATAGTGGCAATATAATTTGAAAGGCTGTTTCTCACCTTCTCCGTTTATTTCTTCTCCGCTTATTTTCTGTCATAAATTGTGTATATAGCATATATTCATATTACTAAAAATGCTGTTTGTTATCTTGCTATGTCAATTGCTTGTATGAATGTAAACTATGTCTCACGGGCCTCTGGCCTATTGATTGATGAATAAAGTCTTCTTCTTCCATATCACTGATTAACACAGACATTCAGTGAGATCGGTAATGTGCATATGGAGTAGTGTGTTTGTGACTTAACAAACACCTGCTCCTTTTCCTTCTATAACAGGTGCCGACATTCGGAATTACGGCTTATTTTCCTACACATTTTTTTTTTTTGTAAACATTTTTCCCTATTCCTTTCTCAACATTGTTTCATGATACATGTACATCATAATTATTATGCTGACAAATTGTATATTTGCTTCAACAAAGTATGTATGCATTGAGTTTTGAATTCAATGTGTTAGACAATTAATATTGCAATGCTTTTTGCTTTTTTACAAATTAGACAGTTATCACACTTTTTTTCCACAAAAGTCCAGGCTAGGGAATCTTCACAATTTTTAGAAAATAAGTCCGGAGAGATTGGGTTCAAGTCCCGGTTGAGAGACAATTTGTTCACCACCTGTTATACATGTACCAACGTTACGATCAATAATCTACAACATAGTTTGCTAAAACAACTTGTCACTCTGAATAACATACACTTACTGTGACTTAGTGAAGACACAACACCTACCTGCTTGCAGCTACTGTACATATATACCCGACAATATCAAATATGGGCCATGTAAACAGAAGGTGGGTGGGGTATTACAAATCATAAAACCTGACTTAACTTCCTTATTTATAGGCCCATAGACATGAAATCAGTTTTAAATCAAAGAACAGACAATATGCTATTCACCAAATGACATTATAGGAGAAGTAGACGCCTATTTTAGTTTCCATCGATGATAAAGCATGTTGTTGACACCCACATGCAGATTCGACCCGCCATCACAACATTGGTGCAAATATCTTATTTAAAGCATTCTTTACTCAAAAAGTATGTGAATCAGATAAATTGTACCTTAGCGCATCGATCCCTCACCTCGGTCACAGTTATTATAGCATACTTTTGAAAATAATTGACTTCATATAGAACTACATACTTAAAATCATAGGTGCCAGGTTGCTATCAAGAAACGCTCTGTAAATTAGTTTGACCAAAGCCACAAGATTCTCAAGTAGTTTTTCGGATAGCTTGTGTCTTTGGTCAAACTAATTTACAGAGCGTTTCTTGATAGCAACCTGGCACCTATGCTTAAAATCATAACATGTCCCGCTACACTTTGACCCACAATGCATCATTCAAAATGCCAAAGGCATTGCCTGACCCCACAAAGAGAGAGTAGCGAGCGCAGTAGGGGAAGGGTACCAGACTACTCTTGATGTGGCATAATTATGGAACTTGTTTTCATCTGTTTTTTATAATAGAAACTAATTTGTAGCAAAAAATAGTGAAACCTACGATGGCCCATTTGTACGATGGCCCATTTGGCTCACATTTACTTCACTTCTATTTCTTGACTTCCGAATTCCAAATTCCGCATTCCGCATTTAGAAGTAGGCAGTAAGTAAGTAGTACGAGTAAAAGACTACCACTACCACTACCACAATAATGATAATGATAATGACAAGGATAATAATAATAATAATAATAATAATGATAATAATAATAGTTGTGAAATCACAGTGTTACTGTTAAAGATGCAGTTACTTTTCCCACTTTATATTTAACCTATAATGGATGGTGCTGAGGTCCATATGTAAGTTTATGGACTGGGCAGTCAGACCTAGAATGCTATATGGACCGAAGCGAAGCTGAGTTCGCTTCGGTCCATATAACGTTCTAGTTTATGGACTGGGCAGTCAGACCTAGAATGTTATATGGACCGAAGCGAAGACATATGAGGCCCGAGAACTTTAGCTCTCGGGCCTCATATGGCTGTCAAAGCTCTCGGGCCTCATATGGCTGTCGATGGCCAATGTCACAAAGAGGCACACCTACCCCAGTTAATGACCTGTTTATTACATGTGTAACCAAAACACTATTATTTTTGATAGATTTTTAGATCTAAATTGCGCAAAGTCATTTTAAATACCTTTTATCTACTTGTGTATTTATCTTTTAAATATGACTCTTTATTTAGATCCATTTTTATTCATTGATTTACAAGAATAAAATAAACGTATGACGTTAATATATCGCAATAATAGGATGTGCCATTTGAGATCGGCAATTCGGTACCTTGTTTCAAAAACACCAATTCACCCCCTTAATTAAAATTACACAGAAACGTTTCTGACGTAATCTTTGTAACAAAATCGTCATAATGGTGACGTTGTGTTGCCAGTGACGTTTTATTTCACATCATTGACTTTGTCAGTTTTTTGTGTTTACGTTTGAGCTTGTAGAAGAAAGGAAATTTCAAATGGCATTTGGTTTCGCAGATATAATTTAAGGATAACAAGGTAAGAGATTATTTTTTATTTCACATACAGTATCTACAGTACTGGATGTGTACCAGTTATCGTCATTCACCAGATTTCGTCATTATCAATAAAACGCTCGATGTTGTGATTATTTTTCGACCCCAATTAAGGCACTTTACAAATCACTACACACTATCATCAGACGACTGGAGAGGAAAGAATACTATAAAAATGTTAACATACACTCTCAAACTAACCCGTTTACCTTTATAAATACCGTTATAAACAAAACACAATCGGATGAAACACGCGCCAATGCACATGAACAGGAAATTTCCTTTTAAAATACCTGACCTTTTACGTTGAACTTGACATGCCCAAAAACTAAAAGCATGTGCTAAACCTTTTCAGCCAAGGGAGACAACTAGTTCACGTCAATCAATTTAAATTTGCGGACACAGTTATTTCCCTTTAAATTATGAACGTCGAAGTGAAGTAAATTACATCCGATACCTACATTTGAAAAAACATTTTTAACTGTAGATAGATTTTTTTTCTAGATTATTTTTGTGTATTCATATACAATGGTATCTTTATGATTAAATTAATAACTACACACGTTTTCATCATCCCAAGCATGGATTATTCGGTATTAAACTGAACATGACGGTAAAGTCTACTACATTCAGCTAAACGACCGGCCCAATTCAATCTATATTTAGTAACGGTCACGTGACACTTGTTACTGAGAATAGGATCAATGTAAACACAGAATATTTACGGCAAAGGGGTAAGCTTCTCTACCGGCAAAAATATTTATGAGATGACTAGTTCTGATTTAGATATATTAAAGAACCATCATAAAAATGACGATATCTGGTATACAGCCAGTACAGTATGTATCGTTTCCTGGATGACTTTTATTTAAAGTGTAATTGAGACCCGAACGGCAGTACGGTCACTTTCGTTTTTGTACCGCTTCTTTACTTTTTGGTTGTTTCTTGTTTCCAATCGTCTGTGCTACTGAGAAAACGTCTGTCGATAAGTAACATCGCGTTAGCAATTTGCATTGTAAAAATCAGTTTTTAAATGAGAATGACGGAAACTGGGCTTGGACGGAAACTGGTCCCTAAACAGTATATATTATAATAGGTTGTTGAAGATATTTCGATAAAAAACAACGAGTTGATATGCACTGTATAATTTAATAGGTTAAATCTATCACACGATCGCCAACAATATTTTCGACATCTCCGAGCCAATCACATATTTTTTTTCACGTCATATTGTAGGGTGATTTAGACCCGAGTCGTTCTAATCTTGTTTTTCACAATTTCATTATTTAATGTCCGTCTATATATATGTATTTTGGGGTTTCTGGACCACAACCAAAATCACCCCAAATAATCTAAAACCACCACATAAAATTTGCATTTTTTACTGAAAATTTTTAGTGGCGTTCTGGACCACAACCAAATCACCCAAATAATCTAAAACCACCACATAAAATTTTCAGTAAAAACTGAAAATTAAGTCAATTAACTGGTTATTTAGCATGTTACAGGCGCTCCTAGATTTTTTAAATAGTTATCAAAATTACACCCAAAAATAGTCTGATTCTGCGTTTTTTGTAATCTTTATAATTATAAAATGTTTCTTTAATACAAAATGAATTTGTTGATTTGTTATCAAAATTACACCCAAATCAACGAATAAACACGAAATCAACAAAATATGATTTTTTTTATAAAACTCCTACCTCAAGGTGCTGAAATAAGCTGGTCCAGTGTTATATTCTGAGATTTTTGAATAAAAGTTGATTTGTTATCAAAATTACACCCAACAACCCCAAAAATGTATCATAGGGTTTCTGGACCAAATCTCTCATTTCAATCGCGATTTGACCCAACAACCCCAAAATACATATATGAAAAACTCCTTTTGCAAGTGCTGAAATAAGCTGGTTCAGTGTTATATTCTGAGATTTTTGAATAAAAGTTGATTTGTTATCAAAATTACACCCAAATCATCGAATAAACACGAATATAATAAAATATGAAATACTACCACAAGGTGCTGAAATAAGCTGGTCCAGAGCTATATTCTGAGATTTTTTAATAAACGTTGATTTGTTATTTAATTTACACCCAAATCAACGAATAAACACGAAATCATAAAGGAAGACTGCAAACGAAAACGATAAAAGTAGAGAAAATAAAAAGAAACAAGCAGCTGGTATGTTTTTTACACCTGCTACAAGTGTAGTATAAAATTTTCATCTACCAAAGATATTTTTATCTACATGAAAGAATAAGCCGTAAAAGCATGAAACTCAAAAATAACCATGATTATCATACAGAATTGCTACAAGCAATGCTATAAGCAAAATAAGTCCCATATAGCCCAAAATACACACAGACGATGTTAAACAATTACAGAACATGTCAAAATATATACAGACTATACTCAAACGATACCCAGACAATGTCAAAATATATACAAACGATTCCGAACAGTCTTCAACTACACACAGAAGATTTCAAACAATCTTCAACTACACACAGAAGATTTCAAACAGTCTTTAACTGCATACAGAAGATTCCAAACAGACTTTAACTGCATACAGACGATACCAAAATTGGTTGTGTTCTAATATTATTTTAAAATAGTATTAAAATATATCATAATATAAAAACATGGAAAACAAAAGAGGATACTTGACACAAGAACAAATAGAAGAACTTCGTGGACTACGTGGACAAATATCTGCGAACCAAGCGATGAAGAGATATGGAATTGGAAATGACAAACTAAGGATGATATGGAACCCCCGTATTACAAGAGAGGACATTACAAGAGAGGAAGAGAATGAAAAACCATATACGGCAGACGAAATTATACCACATGACAACATAGAACGTGACAGAATATTAAAAGAAATAGCTACACCAGAAGATGTGGTGTATAATCTGGAAACCATAGCAGAAGAAAGTCGCAAACAGACGCAACTTCTCTCCCGTCTGTTGGAAAAACAAGGAGAAGAAAAAGATGACATAGATTTGTTGCTGGAACAGCAGGAAGATGAACAATCTGTTTTGGAAGACGAACAACAAGAAAAGAAACAAACATATTCCATGCAAGAGATAGGAAAAACGGTAGATGGTTTTAAAAATTTTGCATTCATATATATGGGTATAATGACAGCTATATCAGTTTTAGGAATAACAAGGAAAAATGTAGCAAAGACGCCTAAACTACAGGCAACAGCTCCAGTAGAGACCCATTTGATTTTTTAATACAACTCAACCTTTTATAACACTACAGGTGTTCGTAATACACTAGGTTATTTTTGAGTTTCATGCTTTTACGGCTTATTCTTTCATGTAGATAAAAATATCTTTGGTAGATGAAAATTTTATACTACACTTGTAGCAGGTGTAAAAAACATACCAGCTGCTTGTTTCTTTTTATTTTCTCTACTTTTATCGTTTTCGTTTGCAGTCTTCCTTTATGATTTCGTGTTTATTCGTTGATTTGGGTGTAAATTAAATAACAAATCAACGTTTATTAAAAAATCTCAGAATATAGCTCTGGACCAGCTTATTTCAGCACCTTGTGGTAGTATTTCATATTTTATTATATTCGTGTTTATTCGATGATTTGGGTGTAATTTTGATAACAAATCAACTTTTATTCAAAAATCTCAGAATATAACACTGAACCAGCTTATTTCAGCACTTGCAAAAGGAGTTTTTCATATATGTATTTTGGGGTTGTTGGGTCAAATCGCGATTGAAATGAGAGATTTGGTCCAGAAACCCTATGATACATTTTTGGGGTTTTTGGGTGTAATTTTGATAACAAATCAACTTTTATTCAAAAATCTCAGAATATAACACTGGACCAGCTTATTTCAGCACCTTGAGGTAGGAGTTTTATAAAAAAAATCATATTTTGTTGATTTCGTGTTTATTCGTTGATTTGGGTGTAATTTTGATAACAAATCAACAAATTCATTTTGTATTAAAGAAACATTTTATAATTATAAAGATTACAAAAAACGCAGAATCAGACTATTTTTGGGTGTAATTTTGATAACTATTTAAAAAATCTAGGAGCGCCTGTAACATGCTAAATAATCAGTTAAATTGACTTAATTTTCAGTTTTTACTGAAAATTTTATGTGGTGGTTTTAGATTATTTGGGGTGATTTGGTTGTGGTCCAGAACGCCACTAAAAATTTTCAGTAAAAAATGCAAATTTTATGTGGTGGTTTTAGATTATTTGGGGTGATTTTGGTTGTGGTCCAGAAACCCCAAAATACATATATATCGTCTTCATCTTTGTTCGGCTACTAACAATCTCCTGCGTGTACGCAGAGTAGCGAGCATTCTGGCTGCCATTTTCAACCGTCGCAGTTGTCGTTGGATGCACGTGCCGATGCACGATATGACTGGTTCGTGGTCGATTATTAAAAATATATCTACAATTTAATGCTAAATGGATGTAACGCAGTCTAGATTTAATATGGATTTTCGGCCCGCCATATGGGTTTTTTGGCACTTCATATGGATTTGTGGCCCGCCGTTTCACGCGCTTATCTAATATGACCGCAGAGACAATGCCTGTATTACACGAAAAACAGGCCGTTTTTGTTACTATATATAGTAACACATGTAATAAGCAACTTTATGGACCGGATGACGTCACATCAAGCAAAGAGTGGAACATGCAAATGAGGTATAATATTTAATAATAATGTAATATTAATGTGTATGAATATCGCCAGTGACCACGAATGTTGATTTTTTTATAATATAAAATCCATAACCTCCCAGACCCTCGTGCACCTATGACGGGGAGAATAAACGGACCACCACTTTGGTGATCGAAATTAAAAAAAAAATCCAAATTCTATATAATCTGAATATCCCTGTTAATCCTTTGTATACAAACTCCAGCATGAGTATCTGTTAATCCTTGGCATACTATAAACTTCAATATAAAATATAAGATTGTCAAAAATACGCTTACTGTTGATGCAAACATGAAAAAACAAACGTCCTTTTTGTGTGTTTTCTTCTTCGTTGTCTATGAGGCGATGCCATTACCCTATCACAAAATCTAAGTGGTACGAGTAAGCTGTAATATATATCCAAAATTTAATACGCCGATCCAGGATATTACCCTCGAGGGGGAGCAAAAGTTTTCACAATAACAAAAAAAAAAAACACGATTTTTTCAGGATTGTGTATCTAGGGGGTGTCCAGTGGGAGGTCCAGAGGCGGTCCAAAAATGAGGTATATGGTCCTATAGAAACCACAGCGTCCGAGCGCAATGGCATCGTAGGTCCGCACTGTACTGCAAACAAGTACTTGAAAATACAATGAAAGAGACAAAAAACAACAGAAAGGGTGGTGAAGATAGGGTTACCGACTTGGAACGGTCAGTAGGCAATAAGGCCTACTGGCTAGCTTGAATCGATTTTATATGCGCACAATCCTCGCTATTATCCTGTCTTCAGCGCCCAAATAGACAAGACTGTAAACAAAACTACATTCCATCAAAAGGAAACAAGGACCCGACAACACAACGAAAGAGACAAAAAACAACAGAAAGGGTGGCGAAGACAGGGTTACCGACTTGGAACGGTCAGTAGGCAATAAGGCCTACTTGTCAGTAGGCAATAAGGCCTACTGGTTAGCTTGAATGGATTTTATATGCGCACAATCCTCGATAGTATACCGTCTTCAGCGCCCAAATAGACCAGACAGTGTAAACAAACCTACATCCCATCAAAAGGAATTCTCTAACAATAAAGTCCACATCCTGAGAAACTAACTAAAGAAACACATACAAAATAATAAACATCTCAGGATGTATCCAGAATCGTAATGAAAAAACATAGTAGTTGCAGCTAAAGAGGAAACCAATCTAGGGTACGACCAGAAAACCCTAGGGACGAAAGCTCATATACCCACCTCCCTTAGTTTCAGTAGGTACAATCATAGAGTCCCAAGAGGTAGTCCAGTCATCGCACAAGTGAAGAGTGAAGCGTAATGACTGACTGTAGAGGGGTCAATCACTAAACATGCAGTGCGCTGTAAAACCAAAGGGTTATATCCTTTTCTGACGAACTTCCTGATTAAATGTGTAAAGCGGTCAGGTAACCCGTCAGACCCCTTTAACTTTCGAAGTTTATAGATAACATCTCCATAAAATGAGGGTTTAACAAACCTTAATATTTTATATAATTGATAAAATCTCAGTCCGGCCCTCCGCACGGACTTCCCTCTGCATCCGCTCGCTAGTGATCCACTCTGAGTTTATACACCACCCTGGATCCGCTAGTGATATACACCACCTACACACATAACAATACAATATTTCTTGACTTCTGAATTACGCATTATGCATTCCGAATTCCACATTCCGCATTCCGAATTCCGCATTCTGAAATAGGTAGTATAATAATAATAATAATAATAATAATAATAATAATGTGTGTATGTGTGTTGTGAAATCACGGTGTTAAAGATGCATTTTATATTTAATAATCACGTACTATAAAAGTGTATGAATATTGCCAGTGAACACGAGTATATATACACCATAACCTTAGGGACCAGGCAATATTTATCGGGGGGTTGGGACCGGTGCAAATAAAAATGTCATATAAAAAGAAATGTACGTCCCATGGCAAGCAAACGAAAAAAAAGGTATCGTCCCATGGTTTGTCGCGACAAAAAAAAAGTACCTGTCCCATGCCATTTTGCACCCTTCCCAATGCCCAGATAAATATTGCCTAGTCCATAAGCACCCTCCTTACCAAATGAGGTTTGCTGCAAGCTTGCAGCGAACAATTTTGTTCACCATAACAATTCTTAATTGTTCGCTGTTCGCCAATGTTCGCCACTAGCGGTGATGTTGCCGCAAACATTATGGTAATCTTTGTCGAATTTGCCGCAAACTCGCCAAAAAGCTATACATTCACCAGAAATATTTATTTATTTGCAACGTACACAATAACATATATATCACCACAAACTTATTATTGCATGTTTTTTTATTCGCCGCAACATTGCGACAAATTTTACCAAATTGAATCCGATTTTTTTTTTATTGCATGCCGTAACATCACCACAATCTTCTATATTCAGATTTGCCGTTTCTTTATTCACAGAACATCACGACTAACTTTTCCATTCTGATCTGCTATAATCTGAAGACTCTGTTAGGCAAAACAACATAGCAAAACTTAGTCTTTATACAGAATTTTATTATTTCCAGTTACTTACATTGTACTACTATTAAAAGTGAAAATTGTATTTTATGTCAAAGGACGTACCACTTGAACAAGTAACTTAGCCAAGTGTAATTTGTTTCGTGGAACCTTATTTTTAAACATTTGTACAATTGTGTGCATTGCAAGAACATTTTTAAATAGAAAACACCATAATAACTCCAACATTTAAAACCAGAAAAATTCAAATTGTATCCCAAATGCAAAATAATATGATCAGTATGACCTCAATAGGTAGATGTGTGTATATATACGTGTGTTGGTTTGTCTAGGGTCTGGTTATAAGATATCCAGGCACCGCCAGGCACCATTGGTGCCTATTGCACTGCTACAGTTAGTGACATGTCTATGAAAATGTGAGTAATGCAGAAATGACAGCACACGAAATCTCCATGAAAATGGAAGTAATGCAAAAATGACAGAGTTTGACATCTTCATAAAAATGGAAGTAATGCAGAAATGACTGCACTCGACATCTCCATGCAAATGTGAGTAATGCAGAAATGGCAGTGCTCGACATCTCCATGAAAATGAGAGTAATACAGAAATGAAAGCGCTCGACATCTCCATGAAAATGGGAGTAGTGCAAAAATGACCGCATTCAACATCTTCATAAAATTGGAATAATGCAGAAATGACAGTGCTCGACATCTCCATGAAAATGGGAGTAATGCAAAAATGACAGCGTTCGACATCTTCATAAAAATGGGAGTAATGCAAAATGACAGCACTCGACATCTCCATGAAAATGAGAGTAATGCAGAAATGACAGATTTTAATTTTGTGAGCATTTATTTAAATAGTGTCAGTTTTATTTAAACTGTGTCTTTTATTTAAACTGTGTCGATTTATTTAAATATAGTAAATTTAATTAAATTGTTGCACATTTAGTAAAACAAAGGTCCATTTATTTAGAACTCACAAACAGTTATTTAAGAATCGGGAGCATTTATTTAAATAGTGTCGATTTATTTAAATATGGTGCAGTCAATGTTAAATAGTGATAAAAGAAATGTTTTCAAGCTAAATATTTATTTTTTTACAAACGGCGCACCATTGTTCTATTACATAATTTCAGTTTATTATATTTATTTTGAAAAAATCACCAGAGCATTGCAGAGAAAATTATTATGCAAATGAAGTTTGCTGCAAAATGTTTACAATGTAAATGAGGCCTACGGCAAAGTAGCAGCAAACATCGCCAAAACATCGCTAGAAGATTACAGCTAAAATGAAGTGTGCTGAGAAGTTGCCGCACACTTTTACTATGCAAATGAGGTCTGCGGCAAAGTTGCGGTGAACATCACCAGAACCTCATTTGCATATTTGTTTGCTGCAACTTATGCACAAGCTCCTACTTGAGTATCTGTTAAGCCTTAGTATATTATACACACTATAAACTTCAATATAAAATATAAGATTTTCAAAAATACTCTTATTTATTATTAGTGCAAACATGAAAAAAAACGTTACTTTTTGCGGGTTTTTTTTCCATTCTCTCTGAGGCGAAGCCATTACCCTCTCTTAAAATCTAAGTGGTGCGAATAAACTTTAATATATATCCGAAAGTTAAAAATAACATAATTAAAAAAATCAAAACATTTTTTAACTCAGATAGATGTGACCCCAGGATCCACATACGCGGATCCAGGATTTTACCTCGAGGCGTGGGGAGAGAGTCTAACTTAGACCAAATGTTTTAACAATAAAAACCTATTTAGGTCTTTCAAAACAAGTAAGCCAGAATATACGGCGGTCCATCGGATAATCACAATTAGAAGTCCGTTTTTCAGATAAGACCGTGAAATCGGTCCGTTATGGAGTGGATATCGCCTTCTAGAAAGTAAACACTGTGTTTTTCGAGGTATGTACAACGTTTATCAGTTTATTTTAAGCGAACTGTTTTCATTTTACAAAAAAGCTTCACGTGTGTCCATAGCAATATATGTTTAGATCTTACCTGCAACATTGATATATGCCATCGGTCTGTGATCTGCTCATATTTTGGTAAGGAGATGTGCACGATAGCGATTTATGATAGCGAAACCTAGTGACGCTTCATGATATTTGTCATCTTTTCGAATACGAACTTGTTTTATAATCAGCTTTGAGTATTTGCACTTAACTATATGTTGGATAATTCATTTATGCACGTTTAATATTTGAGTATTCGATTGTTTGTTATAAACACTCATTTAGATTTGTATGTCCGTTGCCGATCAGACAAGTCGCTAATACGTCCGTTTTTAATGGTCCGTTATGTATCATATCAGGTTCTGTTGCATGTACAATCGAATGGTGCATTGTGTGTGTGTGTGTGTGTGTGCGCGCGCGCGCGTGCATGCGTGCGTGTGTGTGTAAGCGTTTATTTATCCTCGCTGTATTGAGGCATTCTTCCATTATTTAAACCGCCGTATATATGTTGAGAAATTACATAAAATGCCATATGCACAAACAGAATTGAAATGCTTCCTTGTGTTTTCCATACTAAAGAACCGACGATGAATGAAGATACTTCACCTAAAAAACGAACTGGGTTTGATTACCCTCGGCTAAAAAGATTAACGCTATAAAATACCATTGGAAACAGTGTAAATCTTTTTCTGCATTGAAAGCATCTCCAACAACAGCTACGTTCAACAAAAGACACAAAGTATGCAACACAGGAACATCAAGCAGTGCACTGACATTACAGGACAATATGTCCGGAAACTTTGTACATGTAAATGATGCTTTCAATGACGATCTAATTGAATTTGTTTTAGGAGTAGACAATTCAGACGCGAAAATACAAATATGTTTGTTGAACTTCTTTTCCCAAAAGTTTAGTAATCCCCACTCCCATCCACACCGTACCCCCTCCTCCACCCCACCCCACCCCACCACACACACACCTCTCTCCCTCCCACACACACCATCACCACCACCACTCTGCCGAAAAACAAAGGACGATTCATCACAATACTACAGGATACACGACAATCTTTTATTTCTTATTTGCGATCCGCAATGACCATAATATAAGTTGGCTACTGCATGATCATGTTTAACTTTCGTCTTTGCCTGCATGAGCTATATTACATGATATTACATGTGCCTGCCATTTAAAAATATATAATATTAATATATATTTCATGCAGATATTTTTTTTAAAAGTAGAACTGCTTGCTAGGTCTTTATTAAATTCCGACAACGTATTAATTAGCGACTTGTCCGATCGTCAACGGACATAAAAACAACTAAATTAGTGTTTACGAACAAACAATCGAATACTCAACTAATAATCAAACGTGCATAAATGAAGTATCAAACATATAGTTGCATGCAAGTACTCAAAGTTCGTATTTGAAAAGATGACAAATATCAGTATAAAACATCACTAGTTTTCGCGACCATAAATCGCTACCGTGCGCATCTCCTTACCAAAATGTGAGCAGATCTCAGACAGATGGCTTATATCAATGTTTCAGGTAATATCTAAACATATTTTGCGGTGGTCACACGAGAAGCTTTTTTTGGAAAATGAAAACACTCTGCTTAAAACAATCTGAGAATCTTGTACATACCTCGAAAAACACTGTATGTACTTTCTAGAAGGCGATATTCACTCCATAACGGACCAATTTCACGATGACGCCTACCTAAAGCCCATTGGGACGGTGGCGTTTGATGTTTGTCTAAGATTTTAACCTGCCGTGCCCTTAATGGTTTATTCTCTTGTTGCTCTGGCTTCTGCCAAGTCACTGAGTACCTTCATTGTGGCTTTCTAGGCTATTGTTTTTTTGTACTATATTTACACGAGCATATTTGTGTTTTACTTATATTGCCTATTGATGCTGCCTTGTTGGTTAGAGATTAGATCATGGCGGGGATTTCTTTATTTACACTGGCCTGTTTTAATGGGATGACAGTAGGGTAAGTGTGAGGTTTGGTACACCCTAGAACCGGTTTAAACCCCAAGTGGCCTTTGTTGCCACTGACCGTTCCAAGGCGGTAGCCCTATTGTCAACCCTTTTGTGTTTGTGATGTCGTTTGCATTTTTTATTACTTTTGCCTTCTCGTTTGTCTGTTTGCGTGTTTGTTTTTGTGTTCTGTGGTTGACTGTCGTCCTTGAATGCTGCTTTCCCTGTCCGATATTTTTATATTTCTTCGAATTGTGATTATCCGATGGACCGCAGTGGTACAGAACTTAGAGCTATAATTAAATGTACGTAATGAATTGGTGTAGTATGACCTATAGGACCATAATGGCAGGAAGGGTGGTGGCATGTTAAAAATATTTACATATATCCAAATATCAATGAGGAAAGAAAAGAGATATCTGTCTACTGACTGGCTCACCGATTAAAACTATTTACAGGAAGTAGGTCAGAGGTTTAACTGTTAACCTCTGTCTTAATGCTTACATTTGGGGTTGAACCCCTCTACTGTCTCAGCGGAGACAGTTTCGAGGCTGAGATTAGTCCACAGAGGAATTGTTCTCGGGAATTGAATGTTGTTTAACGGCTCATCAACACAGTATATGTTATTTAGAGCCGCCCCAGAGACAGTGGAAGGATACATAGGAATCCGGGAACCGTGCCCTACTCTTATTATCGAATAGTTTCCTATGGTTCTTTAACATGCTCGGATGATAGAACGAAAACCTAGACCGATACACGGGACCGCCCGGTTATCGGTCTATCATCCGAGTACGGAATCTGTTCTCGGAAAGTATGATTACTAAATACATCTGTGTAGGCACTTGATCTGATGTATTGATACTCATGATTCGCTCTCATTCTTCTGGAGGTGGATTTTGGGGGGTATTTTTCTTTAAGTCGTTGTGTATTTTGTAGAAGAATAAGAGCCCAGCCAGCATTCTATATCTGGCCTACATCAAACCGATGTCGTTGTCTATATCGGCCCGATGTCGGTTATAATATCGGCTGAAATTAGGGATGATGTCGGCCCGACGTCGGCTGACGATAAATCCGACGTCGGCTGAACATGTGCCCGATATCAAAATGGCATCTGCCCGATGTAAGCTAAACATTTTAAGAAAGTATATAGTTATATTTGAATCTATTTAAATGTATATTGATAACAGTTCAACTACCCTTGATTGGATAGTTATGTTTGGCAACATACAATATTATCTTCTTATTTTTTTCAATTATCGGGCGTTTACTTCCGTCCGAATTTTCAATGAAAAAGATAGACAGAAATGTTTTCATTATATATACTACCTATATACTATCTTTCTGTTGGTGTTTATCTCAGTTAGGTCGATTGAAAAAATATTCATTAGCAATAAATAAATCTCTTGTGAATGTAGCTAGAATCATTTTGAAATATAAAAACAAAGCGAAGAATACCTTTTCACATGAACAATAAATACACAATATTTAAAATGACATGTCATTTCCGCCCTGTATTGATTTATGGCGTGTTACGTCGGACAGCGGCCCGATGAAGGGTATCAAATGAAAACCAATTAAAACGTTTTAGGTTGATTATTTATAAATATTTTGAAAGAAATGATCTTATAATAATTTATTGCAATAGTTGCTTGCAATAAATGTGTTGTTTGTACTAACATATTTTAATATCGGTACAACATCAGCTCAACATCGGCCCGATGTTGGCATATTTAGCGGGCCGATATTCCGCTCTTCATCCGATATCGACCCGATATCAGAGTGCTAGCTGGGAGGCTCGCTTGATTGCGACGGGATTCAAGAGATCACTGAGCATCTCCCCAACGTGACTAGTGTTGTGCCATCTTCTTAATGACCGTCTTACTGCAGTTCTCTGGACTGTTTCTAACGTGTTTATATTGGTTTGCGTATGGGTTCCAGATCTGGGAGGCATACTCTTACTGTGGGCGAACTAATGTCTTGTAAGCAGTAGAATTAGTTTCTTTGGGGGCAAAAATGAGATTACGACGAATAAAACCGAGGGTTTTAGTTTGTTCTGGATATCGTATCAATTTGAGGAACCCAATACATAGTATCTGTAACTTACTGTAACTTACTGTTCTAAGGCCAATGGTAAGCCTGTGGCTTCTGGAGGACCATCTCTTTGGTAGTTTGACGGTCGAGAGTGTCTACTGCTCAGGCTTGGGAAACAACTAGCATCACATTTTATTTGATTGTTATGCCAATGTTTGTTTAGTCTGCTTATAAAGGCATTCACACTCGGTGCTTGGACAACACCGTCAGGTAGGGAATTCCAATCTTCCACTACCCTATTGCTAAATGAATTTTTTCTGCGTTCAGTTCTGGCTTGTTTTTTAAAATGTTTTAGGGTATTCCCTCTCATTCTAGTATATGTTGCTAAAGGGAGAAAGTTTTGGATTGATTAGATATCGAATCCTCTAAGGATCTTAAAGACTTAAAGCATGCATGTCTGTACGTAACCTCCGGTATTGAAGTGTAGGAATAGCCTTTCGTAATATTCTAGGTTGTATAAAGACGATAGCATTTTTGATGCCCTATGCTGAACATTTTCTATAGCGATTTGGTGCTTTTTTAAGTACGGGAACCAAACTGTACTGGCATATTCTAAATGGGGTCTTACTAAAGCTTTAATCATATAATCCCGAGGCTTCTATTTGCTAAGGCCATTTTGGAGGTTATGTGTGTATTGAAGTTGAGATTACTGTCAATATCACCCCCAAATCCTTCTCCTCGGAAACATTTATAATCAAGTCCCTACGATTTTCCTTGTCTTTCATAAAATAGTTCTCAGTAGTCATTGATTTGCCAATATGCATTCTTTTACATTTTTTTGAATTAAATTTTAGATCCCAAGTTTTTGACCAGTCACACAAATTGTCAGTAGTTCTTTGTAATTTATCTATGTCTTCTTGGGAGTTTATAACTGAGTATGTTTTAGTATTATCTGCAAATAGCTTTACTACTGTTTCAGCTACCTCGGGGAGATCATTTATGACGACAAGGGAAATGGTTGGACCTAACACACTACCCTGACGTTACCCGCTGTATACATTTTCAGATGTTGAGTGATTTGCATGTATAACCACCGTTTGATATCTGTCCCGCAGAAAGTCTTGCACCCATTCCAAAATCTTCCCTACAATACCATAACCTTCTAATTTAGTTAGTAACTTGTTATGTAGTAATGTATCAAATGCTCTCCTAAAATCATAGAATATTACATCAAGCTCTTGGCCACTATCAAGTGCATCAGACCAATCGTCCAATACTTCTAATAAATGTAGAGGACAGGATTTGCCCTTCATAAATCCAAACTGGTGTATCGAAAATAAATTGTTACTTTGCATATGGTCTATAATATTCTTTTTGATGATTTTTTGCATTTAATTTGAAAATGCAAATAGGGCATTGGCTTATTGGTCTATAGTTTTCTGGAGATTGTTTATTTCCTGATGTAAAAATTGGTGTTATATTTGCTATTTTCCAGGAGCTTGGTACTTTTGATTCATCTAATGACTTGATGATTATTTTTGTTAATGGCTTTGTTAATTCATTTTTACATTCAACTGTCGCTTTGGGGTGTATACCATCTGGGCCAGCTGATTTAATATTTGGTTTTAATTCCTTGATTGCTAACAGGACATCGTTTTCGGTTATGAGTATGTTGTCAAGCATAGAGTTACCTCTTCTTGGGGGAAAGCTGGGTTCGTTGTGTTTGAAAAAACTGGCAAAGTATTGATTAAAAATATTTGCTCTCTCTTGGTCATCTGTGACTATGTTCCCATGTTGGTCTGCAGGGCTGTACATCCACGTTTGAAATGCCAATTAACTAAGTGTAAATTCAAGGAACTGGCTTGATTTTTTATATAACTCACTTTGCTATCTCTATATTTTATATAACTCACTTTGCTATCTCTATATACGTGTACAGACACTACCGCAGCAAGCCTGTCAATATCTAAGTTTATCGTATCAACTGCCTTGAGACATTTGGAGACACTCATGAATGTCGTACACCAAAATATAATAAGAAAACAGTAAATGAGGTTGATAGTTTTAGAACGAACCTTGTGGGGACATTCCTTCCTGGAGGGTGGGCGTCCCTACCTTCCCAGATTGTCTCCCACTCAGGCCTTGGGATTTAACATTTTGGGGCTACATATGTGTCCAAAACACCGAACGCAGATACCATGGCATGTAAAAAGAATGTAAACTTTAGGGCGGGGTGGTGTGTGTGTGTGGGGGGGGGAGAAGAAAATAAAATAATAATTTGAATTGGTAATCTACATGTTTGAAAGGTATTTATGAATAAGAAATATAAGAGTCATCGTGAATAAAGCTAGTGTTTCCTACCCGCATCTCGACACCCTCTTGTCTCCGTAACCATCCAGACCTGAAACTGTATGTGTGAAATTAATAGCCTTGGTAATTTAGATTTTCCAGAAATGTTGCTACTATCTACACTGTTCTGCAAATGTAATGGTAACCCCTAGATACTTGGCTGAGGAAACATTATCCAGAATTTGGCCATTGAGGGTGTAATCATGTATGATTTGGTTCCTAGGTTGGTGTTTGGTTATTCGCATTGTTTGACATTTGGACACATTCAACTTCATCATGCACTCCCTCTCCCATATGGCCAGCTTGCCGAGGTCTAGTTGCAAGTCAGAGAAATCCTGACCATTGCATATGTTTAGACGTATAGGACGGATTCGTTGGCAAAACAGGCGAACTGATGACTTGATTCCAGCTTGATGACACTTCAGTAAAATGAAATAAATTAACCCTTAACCCGCTACATATATATAGTGGACTGTTCTTTCTTTGAATTAAGACCATTCCATTTATGTGACAAAAAGTTTTTTTTTGGCGGGTGGGGGTGACTGATCAGCAGGCGGACATTGTAAACCCTGACTGATCAGCTTACTCGCAGATTGATCTGGTTTACAATGGACGCAAAGGCTATTATAGTCATGCTTAGCAGGTTAATAAATATTTATTTACGTCATTTATTTGCTGTATTGAGGAGTATCTGAGATTTTAAAGTTTTCATATTTTATGTATTCATATTCACTGCATACTGGTGTGTATGTGTTTTTATATATAATACAAAAGCCCTGCTGCATATCATGGCGTAAGTGCGCAAATCAAACTGCGCCCTAAACTTTCCATTTAAAAATGTTCTTCGTGAGCTTTAAAGCCCTGATGTTAGGCACTCAGAATTTTGTGTGCAAACGTTTTGGCTGACTTTACAAAAATGTAAGTTTTTTTGTTTGTATGGTGTTTTACGTCGTTTTCAACACATGTAAGGTTATATATGACGGTCGATTTTTTTGTGGTGGAGTACACCTCCCGCCATCCGTAAGAATCGACACTTCCTAAATTTAAGAAAATTTATATTATTTATAAACAAATGAAAGCAGTTAAAAAATCCTTGGTAGAACCAGCAATGTGGATTAATTATCTTGATCAATGATAAATAACGTGACCTCGCCGAGGATCTTCAAATAACCAAAATAATTTATTACGCCCATGCAGAGTATTTAAAGACACCGGCCGATGTAAGGGCCTCATTTGGTTTCGATGTTTCTCGTGACATTTGACTCATGAATTAGTCTAACCTATCGTATAAATTCATCCGCAGAGAAAAAAAGAACTGAAACTTAAGATTTTCAAAATGTAGATTATAGTTCAATGAAATACATAAAACCAGTGTGTTATGTTTTAATTTTAAGAAAAATGTACAACAATAATTGCTATAAAGATATTCAATATCTGCTTTCAACTGGATCTACTTTATAGCTCGTAGATTCATTACATGAAGATCATCGGCTCAGTGTTTACAAGAAAATCAGGAAGGCGTAATTTTGCGTATTTTATTCAAGAATATTCAACCAAACATGAAATATTTAATTATATTCAGTTTTGTTATTGTGGGTCTACACTATACCAGAGCAAATTCGATGGCAGCAGTACCGACGACGGTGGTACCAACAGTTTCATCCAAGGCCACCTCGAAGGCTCCGACTGTCACAAGCAAGGGTACTGTACAGTAGCTATAAGCATCCTGCATATAATTTCATAAATATATTCCTATAAGCAAAAAGATGTAGACTGAGGGACCAATACTTCATCGTTTCTATTTTTCTTTCTGCATCTCCATATTTTACACGATCCTAGTTGCAGTGAAGTCTGTATAAATGCGAAATATGTTGGTGTCAACTGGTGTCGTTTTAATGTTTGGGGGTGTGTATGGTTGGGTTTGGTGAGGAAAAGTTGTGTGATGATGTTGGGTAACCGGTGGCCCAGTTTGCTCATGTTAAATTTCTAGGTCCCTAGCAGAGGTTTGAAATTACAGGAAGATAGATAGATAGAATAGAGCACTGGCCCGGGTACTGGCTAGTCCTGTACCGGGCACACTTGTACCCTTTCACTTAGGCATACATGTGATATCTCCCACCGGGAGCTAATTTCTCCCGGAATTTCATGGGATCTCCCGGCCTCCCGTCGGGAGCTCCATTTCTCCCGGTATTTTCCGCCGAGTTACAAAATTTCGCTATTTGTGAATCCTTTTGGGTAATTGCTATGATTTATTGGATCAAGACCGAGATTTCCGAATGATCTAAAATAAACACTTGCGGTCTTATCTATATCTGTGAAAACATTGCCCCTGGGCGGGTAATTAAAAGGATTAGCATGTCAGGTAATTGGTTAATTGTGTGAAAATAATGATTGGATTGTTTGTTTAGGACACGTGACGACGACACCTGTAATGTCCATGGGAGGTTGATTATGATAGGATTAAGGAATACACCGACTGAGAGTGGGGTGGTAATTAGCGAATTCGGCATCGTTGATATTTGGTATATAATATTGATGAGTGCCAAGTTTAATAATGTGAACAATTGTGTAGTCTTTCAACCGACAAAGGTGATGCTGGCAGCAGCCAAGTCTTGTTGTAATTAGTGGTTAAAAAGTGGACAGAGTCTCAAGATATATACCCTAGCAGATTTAAATGATGTTATTTTATGGTATGTTTATGAAAGCAGATTAATGATCATCATTAACTAAAAGGTGATGCTGGCAGCAGCCAAGTCTTGTTGTAATTAGTGGTTAAAAAGTGGACAGAGTCTATATAAAGTGTTTAATTACATGCTATACTTCATTATATGCTATGCTAACATGAAATAAACAGTATTCAACTATTGTATGTATACAATATCATGTTTTTATGCTGATTTACCCCCTTTATTAAGGTTTATATCAGAAAAAATATATACCGGTACGCATTTAAAATTTGAGTATAAAAACCTCCCTGAATTTTGTCAAATCTCCCTGAAAAAAAAGTCAAATCTCCCTGGTAACCCTCCTGAAAATATCACATGTATGCTTAGGGATCACGTTGTCCGTAATGTCCAGTCGCGTACATAATATTTTTGTCTTGTCCCATCAGTTATTACTTGCATTTCTCAGTTTTCAATGGGTTGCTCCCAAACTTCATAATTAATTATAATCATAGCAACTGATGACCTTGTCCCTCTACATCACCCATTGTTGATTGCCTAATTTACATTTATTACAGAATTATGGCCCTTTGTTTGACATAGAATTTAAGCGGTTATTCATAACCTTCATTGATAGTTCTAGTTTGGTCAGCTGGGTCAGCTCTTAGTTAAAAGAGGGAGGAGTGATAATATTGGGTAACCGGGTAGCTCAGTTGATTGACCATTCACCCTCACAGGTAAACGAAGGCTTTCCCTCACAGGTAAGTGAGGGATCTCAGGTGCAAGTCCCATACAGGCCACATTTTTCCCTTTGGTTACTTCAGTGGGTAGTAGCCAGTGGCTGTACATCAACTATTGTAAAGGATATATATCCTTCTTTACAACTTTTTTTCTAAATGAATTAAACATTCACTGAAGAAAAGATATGGTCATCATGTAGAAAACCAAAAGTGACAAAAAAAATGTTGTTTTGTTGTCACATATTGTCGCAGGTTTCTCAACACACTCCCATATAGTACTTTTTCATAATGTAATGCTTTTCAGGGCTTATAATTAGCACTATAGTCCAGTAGCCCAATGTTATTATGCTATATGGAATTAGTCATGAAACGCCAACCTAAATAACACTGTATTCCCAAACATGGTTGTAGTGTCAGCCTTTATCTATTGATTGTCGCTTATCGAGAGTTTACTGCGTTACCAGTTCTAAAAATAATCCGAGCCTTCTCTGACCCTAAAAGCCTTTTCTTAATTATTTTTTTTGCGGCTTTATAGGTACACAGCCATATATTATGAAACATCAAAAATCGTAAAAAGGGCTGGTAATTTAGGTCAGAGAAGGCTCGGATTACTCAAAAAAAGTGTTGCATTTTAATTAAAATTTACTGATATTTTACCGATCTTTAAAATTTATAAAAAGCTCATATTCCAATAGAAAGCATATACATGCACAATTTTCCTTTTTTGATATTCTTCGTTGTTATTCGGTACTAAAGAATTTATTTTTGCTGGTTTAGGAACAGACTCGCTTTTTTAGTTAGGCCACCTCCATGTTTAAATTTTTTTGATTTTGCCAATTTCCAACAACCTGCACGAACTGTATAATAATATCTGATACAATATTGTTTAACGCAACTTCTTGACCTTTCATCATTCGAAATTCCATAAAGATATCATTTATTGAGTTATGTTAGAAGTTAAGTATTAGAACCATTTTCAGCAATTTTTTTTCCTCAATTTTGAGAATGATACCCAGGGCACGAAAATTCCACTCGTCCGCTCGTATTGACGTGTGAAATTCGAATCCGGACGAGTGAAACCCATGATTCAGTCGTCCGAGAGGACGAATAACATTTCAGTAGAAAACAACAACAAAGAAAATAGTTCTTAAATAGTTTATTAAGCGATTAAATGCAGTAAATAGTCACAACTCTGTTTATTCACCGATATATTGCAATTTAAGTCAACCGGATATTGGGAAATTGACGCATTTCCGTTTTGGGACATACTAAAATGCGGCCCCCGTTCTAATTTCACGGAGCGCGAACGTTACGGTATTTGATGTTATACATATAACACTTTCACGGGGGAAATCTTTAAGGGAATTTGTCAGCTCTAAGGTGACTGGGGCCAGAGCCTTCAGGAAGGGGAATTGCAAAAAGTATGCTGTTTTCCTATATTGGAATTTAACATATTCTAATAAAAAAAAGTGTTGTTTTTTTAAGAGGGGAATTTTTCACAGGAAAAGGGGGAAATATATACCATGTATACCATGCCAGAGTAACTGTAATGGCCATGATCAGACTATAGTGAACTATAGAATATGAATATGAATATAGTCATCTATAGTACTGGTCAAAGTTTCATAATTTTCATTGATTTATATAAAGAAAAAAAACACATTATGATTTTTCCCTTTGTTTTATTTATATATAATAGTGTTAAATGATGGTATCTGACTGCTTTGACTTATGAACTTTTACAATCAGAGCAGGACGAGTAAACATCCTATAAGGACGAGTAACATGTCAATGCCACTCGTCCTACAGGACGAGTATAAAGTCAAATATATTTCTTCCCCTGATACCAGTTCCCATTCAATTGGGAAAAATCGCGCTGTTGTGCAGTAAATTGTTAATTTTTCACTATTAAACAAAACAATGTAGTATACTTATATGTCTTAAATACCATGTATACATTCTCCTGTAGTATGTCATTACCCTCACCTAAATCAATATATTTTCCTCCGTCTTCTCCTTAAATGTTCCAAAAAAATTTGATTGGGAATGTTTTCACTCCAATTGAAAAAAACACATACCGGTACTTTTTGCCATTGGGAATGGTACCTTTTTTCGGTACCACTTATATAAGGGGAAAAAACTGCTGATTTTAAGTTACATGTATACACTTAATCTGCTGAGAAAAGATGGTTCTAATATTTGTTGTTTATTTTCTCCAGTAATCTGAGAGTTTGTTATTCTACCTATTTTTTGCCATTGAAATAATGTGATTGTGATGTGATTCCTCCCCCACCCCATCAAAAAAAAAAAGAAAAAAGAAAATGTGCAGCTGCTAGTGTTTTGACATTCTGTCACAGTTTATAAAATTAGTCAGCTGACATTATAAGAAGTAGCCATTTTGTCCGCCATCTATCCATTTAGACCCAGATTCCCTGAGTTTTGAGTTATACTAAATACCAATTTTGAAGGTTACTAGTTTTGAAAAAGTTAGATATTTCAAGTTTGTTTTATTCTTCTTTAAATAGGTACTACGATTTCTACAACCACCTTGGCACCAGAAGAACGTAAGTATTAGTTACTAAGCATTAACTCCTTTTAAGTGGCTCTATCATTTTTATCACGTTTATAAAGTTTATAGTCGTTTTGTTTTCATATTGTTCGATAGCCATGTTGCACTTGTGAAAATGAGGAAATACACACATTTTTATGTTTTTAGCTCTACTGATCAGAGATCAGCAGAGCTTATGCCGTGGTGCATCATCTGTCCGCCCGTAAACTTTTTTTTTTAGCCACTATTCCTCTGAAACTACTGGATGAATTTTAAGGAACATTTACAGAAATGTTGCCCATGAAGTCTAGTTGATCCTAGCAAAAATTCATGTTGATGTGAAATCCAAGATGGCCGTCAAAGCTAAAAATAGATTTTTTAAAACAAGTTTGTAGCGACTACTTCTTGAAAACTATAAGTGATATTGATATGGGACTTCCTCTAAAATGATCAGCATGGCATGATGTTGGTCCTTGTCAAAAATCATTTTGATTCAACATTAAACATGTCTGCCAGCGGCCATCTTTGTTTAGATATAGTTATGTAGTAAAAACTTGTAGCGACTACTCCTCTGAAACTACTCGACGGATTTTCATGAAACTTCACAGGAATATTGCTCTTGATATGTAGTTGATCCTAGCAAAATTTCAGGTCGGCCGGAATATCAAGAATTACTGCTAAAACTATATTTTTAGAAAAACAAGTTTGTAGTGACTATTCTTGAAAACTGTAAGTGATATTGATATGGGACTTTTTCTAAAATAATCAGCATGACATGATGTTGGTCCTTGTCGAAAATCAGTTTGGTTCGACATTAAACATGGCTGCCATGGCCATCTTTGTTTACATGGAGTTAAATAGTAAAAACTTGTAGCAACTACTTTTCTGAAACTACTTTACGGATTTTCATGAAACTTCACAGGAGTGTTGCTCTTGATGTCTAATTGATCCTAGCAAAATTTCAGGTTTGCCGGAAATTCAAGATGGCCGCCACTGCTAAAAATATATTTTTAAAAAACAAGTTACTAGCGTCTACTTCTTGAAAACTGTAAGTGATATTTTTGTAAAATGATCAGCATGACAAGATGTCCTTCTTGGCCATCTTTTTTTACATAGAGTTATACATTAAAAACTTTTAGCGACTACTCCTCTGAAACTGCTACAGATTTTCATGAAACTTCACAGGAATGTTGCTCTTGATATCTAGTTGGTCCTAGCAAAAAATGAGGTTGGCCAGAAATTCAAGATGGCCGCCATGGCTCAAAATAGAATTAAAAAAAACAAGTTTTTAGCGACTACTTCTTGAAAACTATAAGTGATATGGGACTTTTTTTAATTTGATCAACATGACATGGTGTTGGTCCTTGTCGAAAATCAGTTTGTTTCGACATTAAACATGGCTACCAGTACTGGCAGCCATCTTAGTTTACATCGAGTTATAAATAGTAAAAACTTTTAGTGACTACTCCTCTAAAACTACATGACGGATTTTCATGAAACTTCACAGGAATGATGCTCTCGGTGTCTAGTTGATCCTAGCATAATTTCAGGTTGGCCAGAAATTCAAGATGGCCGCCACGGCTAATAGATTTTTAAAAAACAAATTTGCTGTGACTACTTCTTGAAATCTATAAGTGTTATTGATATGGGACTTTTTCTCTAAAATGATCAGCATGACATGATGTTGGTCCTTGTTGAAAATTATTTTGATTCGATAAACATGGTTGCCAGCGGTCATCTTTGTTTACATAGAGTTATATATAAAAACTTGTAACGACTACTCTGAAACTACTTGACAGATTTTCATGAAACTTTACAGGAATGCTGATCTAGCGATCAGAACCTGCCAGTAGAGCTTCAAGGTCATTGACCTCTTGTTATTTATTTATTATGTTATACATGTACTTCTTATTGAATAACCGATTATAACCGATGATTGATCCATTACACCCAACCGATTGTAACTGATAATCAATTATTGTCAATTTCAACCGATTGTCTATCACTAGTTGTAACAAGGTAGAACATCAGCTTCACCTGCATGGAGACCCTAATTTGAACCCCTCTTGGGCCTCTTGTTTTCGATTGGTCCTGTTAAACAAGGGATCATGCATTTGGGACCCTGGAAGGGTTGCGCTGTCTCCCCTCTGTATGGTACACAACATTTTTGTAGCTGAAAATATGCAAAATTGGGCTCCTTAACGTTTTAGAGAATTAATTGTTACATTTAGACTTATCTCCGTCTGAGGTTGCTGTCTCAATCATCATTATAACATAATATGATGTTTAAACGAGAGGCTTGTTTCATTTCATATATTTTGACTATTTATGATACTTATTTTTTCAGAATGTGCCAGAGGTAATACGAGTTGTGATGAATGTGTGAAAGTCGGGTCTGTACAGGTAGGTATTACTAATGACAATATTATTAGCAGGAGTCAACCATAGGCTGTCAAAAAATGGGAGAAATTTAACCAGTTATGGAGAAGATCTCTTTGGCCAATTTTAGGTAGGAGATCTTTAAATTTTACTCACTATTATATATATATATATATATATATACATATAATGTATCGTCCGTAGGTCACATTTCTCCTGAACACTTGGCAGGATTTCAACAAAATTTGGTAGAGATGATCAATACCAAGCTCAGTTGCACAGATCATAACGTGTTCTGGTTGAATGATTTTTGGCGGAGTTGTGACCCTTTAAATGTTTTAATACACAAACATTGTCCAGACTAGTTCTCCAGAACCCCTGGCTGGATTTCAACAAAACTTGGCAAGGGTGATCAGTACCAAGCCTAGTTGCGCATGTCATTGTCATGTTTCCGTTGAATGATCTTTGGAGTTACGGCTCCTTAAAGGTTTTAATACACAAACTTTGTCAGGAATAGTTCTACTGAACCCTAGCCAGATATTTCGATGAAATTCGGCAGGGATGATCGGTATCAAGCCTAGTTGCGCATATTGTTACCATGTTCCGGTGGAATGGTTTTTGGCAGAGTTATGACCCTTTAAAACTTTGCCCAGACCTCTCCTGGCCAGCAGGCGTGATCAGTACCAGTCCTAGTTGCGCTTATTGTGGTCATGTGCCGCTCGATTTGGTGGAATTATGGCCCCTTTTACACAAACTTTGTCCGGACTAGTTTTCCTAAAACTATGGCCTGATTTCAATGAAACTATGTAGAGATGAAGTCTAGTTGCACATATCCTTGTCCTGTTCTGGTTTTTGTTGGAGTTGTGGCCTTATACACAAACTTTGTCCGGACTAGTTCTCCTCAGTCACTGGTCGGATTTCAACGAAACTTGATTGCGCATATCATTGTCAAGTTCAAGTTGAATGATTTTTGGCAGAGTCAGTGCCCTTTAACAGTTTTAATACAGATGTACACAAACTTTGTCCAGACTAAGTTCTCCTGAACTTAAATGAAACTTGGTAGGGATGATCAGTACCAAGCCCAGTTGTTTTATCGTTATCGTGTTCCAGACAAATGATTTTTGGTGGATTTATGGCCCTTTCCCCAGTGTGGGGAGGCATCTGTTTTTACTAAAATCAACCTCTAGTTATTTATGAACATGTTCGGACAAACATGACTGCTCATTGTGTTGTTAAATCGTCAATATTATTTATATGGGGTTCATATTGCTAGCACTTGTGCATATTATTAAATAAAAGTGAAGTTAGATCACAGATCAAGAATATTATAGCCTTAAAGCATCCTATGAATTCATTAATAGTATTGATTTATGCATAAACATCTAGCTGATGGTCAAGTGTTTCTGACCAAACTATTTCATTAACAATAATTTAATTGATTATTACGGGGCTAGTGAAGTGAAAATATATATGTACATTGAATATGCAGCTGAAAAACTGGTTTTACTTGTATTTATATTGACACCCATTATTGTTCCGGATTGCCTCCAGTCCCTTTAAACAGAAATAAGATGATGACATGGCCTTCATTATTCATGTCACACACTCCATAGCGTGTTCACAGCCGTACTTAAACTATTTGTAGGCTGTATAATATAGTTAACATTTCATAATATGCAAAAACAATTACCTTTGAATTATTCAACAAAAAAAACAACTGTATCTGTCAGCTAACAGGAAGCTGGGGAAAAAACACACAAGATTGTCATGTGTCCATTTAAGGATGTTACTATGTACATGTAAACTACTTCCTGAAATTGTATACTTGTAGTTTATGTGGTGTGCCACCAACAGTAAATGCCTGTTGTATACTTGTAGTGTATATGGTGTGCCACCAACAGTAAATGCCTGTTGTATACTTGTAGTGTGTATGGTGTGCCACCAACAGTAAATGCCTGTTGTATACTTGTAGTGTGTATGGTGTGCCACCAACAGTAAATGCCTGTTGTATACTTGTAGTGTGTATGGTGTGCCACCAACAGTATATGCCTGTTGTATACTTGTAGTGTGTATGGTGTGCCACCAACAGTAAATGCCTGTTGTATACTTGTAGTGTGTATGGTGTGCCACCAACAGTAAATGCCTGTTGTATACTTGTAGTGTGTATGGTGTGCCACCAACAGTATATGCCTGTTGTATACTTGTAGTGTTTATGGTGTGCCACCAACAGTAAATGCCTGTTGAAGAAGCATGTGATACCTACATCAGAGTGTCCTCTCGCCGATGCCAAATGGGCGGTATGCTGGGGTGAGTAACAAAATATGCCTTAGGCCTATTTAAAGGTACAGTAACCATAACTTTAAGCTTATAACAACATTTCACATCTACCAATACTAAATATTTGCTAGACAGAAATAAGATGTCTGACGGAATTCAATAACAGTACGAAAACAAAAGTACAGATTTGTGGGGGTCAACTCCAAGTAGGCTCGCAGGTTATAATTGATGAGCGTGTAACCAGTTACACAGGTTATAATTGACAAGCGTGTATAACCAGTTACACAAGTTATAATTGACGAGCAGTTATAATTGACGAGCGTGTATAACCATTTACACGGGTTATAATTGACGAGCGTGTAACCAGTTACACAGGTTATAATTGACGAGCGTTTAACCAGTTACACGGGACAGTTATGTGATGCAATCAATACTTAATTATAATATGATCAAAATCTAATACCATAATATGTTTTCTCATGGAAAAATTAGTATGGCACTTTGTTTATTAGGCATAACTTTGGCCAGTAGTGCAAATGGAATGGGTCATTTGGATCTGGGAGTAAGGACCCGTGTTAACCCTTCCAAACATGCCTTGGGTCGATAAAGTATTAAAATGAATGTTGGGAACAACCTGTATTCACTGGCATTGATCAGAAATGGAATTAATAAAACTGAAAACGTTTAATGACTGCTCATGAACAAGTTACCTAAGGTTATTTAGAGCCGCACCATAGATAGGGATCAGGAAATCTACTCTTACTTTTCTTTTAAAATTCTCAAAGAAAATAGTCTGATATACAGGGCCGTGGTTTACATCCGACTGACGAGGCTAAGGAAAGTACCTTTAATAAATAAAGTTGATGAATTGAATTGAATTGGGGTTTTAAGGCGCACTAACACATGAAAGGTTATATGGCGCCTAACAGGAATGAACATGCCAGGCTCATCCTCCATGTACATCGAGATAAAATATGGAGAACGGGCCTAGAACCTTCTCACCCTGAACTGCAGAGTTGCTGCAAATTCTATTGTAGACACTCCATTTACGCTGGAGCCACGTTATAGTTTTTCTGCCACTGCTCTATTGATATGAGCGAGATGGCACCTGAAACAATGCAGGGGTCATGATGAAGACCTTTAATGAGCATAAACAAAAAAAAAGATAAAATGAACATGAATTTGGGAAGGTTCTACCCATGTGCCTTCCCCTCCAACGGGATCTGCAGTGGCCATATTCTTTGCCCTGTAACCAAACGGGGCCCATGGTACCACACGTGAGGCAGGCTTATTATATGTAATATGGTTATTAAGATGCCATCTATTGTCATAAAATCCGCATTCATCTATAAGCATACACATGTAAAGGGTTGTAGGAAGTACTTATTAACATTTACAATTGTTCAACATAGTGATACTTCATCCAGGAAGTTTTATAAACGTGTTTATTGATTCAATGAAGCATGCTTCACATGGCCTTGATCTTGATAGCCTGCATAGACTTGACTGGTGATACACAAGGTTATATTTTGGTAAACATATTACTCCAAGGCCAAATAAAATATTACAAAATATTTTTTTATGTAGGCTGTAAAGAGTGAAGATCCTGACTGTAGGGGCTAAAAGTTAGGAATTGTTTTATAAATGTGTACCCGGGTCTAATCCTCAATAGTTTGATAACCGGTAATACCTCTGCTGGTATGTACATATTGTATTATAACAATGTCTACAATATCTGCATATGAGATATTCCTATACCACCTTTACTGCAAAAGGAAAATGTGTGATTAAATAGGATTATTACTACAGTAACTTGTTCTGGAAGTTTGTATCACCTCGAGTAGGTAAATGCCAGATCAGGGTTGCACGAGAGGGCGTAGCCTCGAGTGTGATCCTGATCTGGCATTTAACTACAAGAGGTGATACAAGCTTCAGAACAAGTTACTATAGTAATGATCCTTTTATTATATACCTCTTTACATATCATTAAAATAGAATACATGTATCAAAAACAACAAATTAAAGCAAAATTATATAAAGTCTAACTGAAAACCACCAACAGGAAAGGCATGAAAAGTACATTACACGCGCATGAAAAGATGTACATTACATTGCAACAACTACACCTGTGTTCATTACACATCAAATTCTGGTGAATTTACCAACTGACATAATCTTAAATTGATTAATTAACCCACAATGTTCACAAACAAACATTCTGATACATGTGATAGTTCACATTTCATGTTAAAACATCCATTGTTCTTAATGTATTACTAGCTGGGCAATCCCCAACATTCCAATCTGACATTTTCTAAAATCTATTTTTAGTAGCATACTGATAACATGTAGTGTGATACGGGTTCTTGTATTCCATTGTAAGAAAATAAAGGTACTATGTATATATTATTGATAGGTATATAATAAAATAGAATATTGGTTAGCTGTTTTCATATTACGCACTTTGGTCCTATTGATACCAACTCTTGCTCAATATAAGCATAGATTACTTTACCACCATTTGCTTTCCAAAAAGAGCTCCCTTAGCACAATATCTCTCCTCCCCACCCTCCTCCCACAAAAAAACAACAATGTCTGCTTAAGTGGGCTTAGAATCAATTATTCATTTTCTCTGACGCTAAAAATACCCTAGGTGTACAGGTAACATTTAGAAAATCTGATGCTGTTGCCTTTTACTATCAAGTTTATTAGGTGAGGCTTAGAAAACAAAAAATGTCGAGACTCTGGCGAGCTATTCCGCATTTCTGTGCGGAGTCTAATAAACGTGATAGTAAAAGGCATTGACATGATTTTATTTTTATCTTGCATACTTTCCACTTTTCTCTCTTAACAGAATGTTACGTTTGACGTGGACACTGTCATATTGTTTTTATGACATCAGATAAAGATACATACAATAAGCCTAGACACTGAGGTACCAGGTATTCCATATTGCTATTGCTTTATCGCTCAATATCTAATAAAGCAAAATTTATTAGGTCACTAGAGCTCCAGATAAGCAATTTTTGGGTGAATTTCAGCCTTACAATTTAGGACAAAATTCAGCATTGAAAAAATAAATTGAAAGTACAATTCGGCATTGATAATTAACAATTCTAGTATAAAAATGGAATATTGGTGAGGAAAAAGCAACACAACTTAAACATTTACAAATTTCAAAATCGGCCTTGCAGATTTATTTAGGGGGTAAAATACTCTGATATGAAAGTTTATATAGAGCTCTGGGTCGCCCCTTTATCAGGCAGAAAAGTAAATATCTGCATGATAAAAATAAAAAACATGACACTGAAGTTTGATTTTCTATTATATTTAGTCCAGTGCTTTTTGTTAAATCAATATTTGATTTTATGTTAGTACACAAGTCTCTTTGTTCCAAAGGTTAACTTAAGGCGATAAACAATTGCATAAGATCTGCTCTACTTCTTTCAGTTAAAACACATTTAACTTTAACATCTCCAAAAATTAAAAAACACCGAGTAGTGTGTATTCAAAGTATATATTTAGTTTTGATAGATGTCTTCCTAAGCAACATGTTTGCCTGTTGCATTAAACTGAAGCTGTCTACATTGTCATCTTATGACAATAATGATTTTTGCCTGTTACAGTGAACTACGAGGCCTTGATTATCGCTGCCAGTGTGTTTGGTGGATTGTTCTTTTTTCTCCATATGTTATTATTTCTAGAAGCTGTCTACATTGTTGTCTTGTGACTTAATCATGATGTTTGCCTGTTACAGTGAACTATGAGGCCTTGATTATCGCTGTCAGTGTGGTTGGTGTATTGTTGATCACGGTTGTATCCGTGTGTTGCTGTTGTTGCTGCTGCAGCTGCTGTAAGGATAACAAAGCCAAGTAAGTCACAGCTGTAATTTTTTCTTCCTTTTCATAAAAGCAAACACAACAGAAACCTATTAAGCATTCTGAGAGTCGGGGCAGCTCATTTCTTCTCTCTGTATCACCAGTTCTGCACATCAGTGTGTCGTAACTTAATACATATGTTATGATTCATTTTCATTTTGGGATCAAAGGTCACGGTACTTCAAATAGAAACTTAATTATATTGTTCCAATCCCATTTGGTATTTATTTAAAAGAGTTAAAATCACTTGGCCAAAATTCACAGAAATGTTTCTTAAAGCCAGATTGTTCAATCAAATACGTAATCTAGGCCGTCCATTATTTCTGCCATGGCTAGAAATAGCCTGTTCAAAGTTAAATGGATAGGTTTAATATGCAGACTTGGTCATGCAGGACAGTAGTCCCTAAACTCCCTTGTCAAAATGTCTCCTCTTTGCCTTACTACGAAATTGGTTCTTTCAATTGGATTACTTTGATATTGTTGTTGAATCACAATACATAACCGCCTTCCAGTTCACTCAAATTTTATTCTTTTATTTTTAAATAAATATCATTCAAGCGAATGAATCCACATCAGAAATACAGAATCATAAGATTTTGCATTAAAAAGATTGTACAAGCAGAAATATAAACAATTGAAAAATTCAATTGTCCTAATGGTATCAAGGATAAAGTCGAAAGGTTTTCCATACTTTTTAAAGAGCATTCTAAGGGAGGTAACTCATTTATTTTCCCCATTACATTTACTTGTAGTTTGCATTGCAGGTTCTACTACATTGGATACATGTATACTATAGAAATTCTTCTAGTAATTAAATACTTTGAGAGTTTTTGTGTCGCCTTTTCGAAGAAAAATGCATATGGATCACTTTATCGTCCGTCCGTCCGTCTATCAGTCTGTCACGAAAACTTAACGTTGGCTACAACTGTCTCATTTCTTGATATTTCATCATGACAACACCAACATGACCATACTAAAATATAAAGGTCAAGGTCACACTGAAGGTCATTATATGCGTTAAATACTCGTATGCTGTGGTGCGGCTTTTTTTGTGGCGACTACTTCCGAAACTACTTGACAGATTTTCATGCACCATAAGTGATATTGATTTAAAACCTTTACTAAAATGACTGGCACGACATGTAGTTGATCCTAAACAAAGTTCATTTTGATTGGATGTCAAACATGGCCACCAGTGGCCATCTTTGTTTACATAGAGTTATATTGGAAAATCTTGTGGCGACTACTCCTCTGAAACTACTGGAGGGAATTTCATGAAACTTGACAGGAATGTCGTGCCAGTCATTTTGGTATAGGTTCCAAATCAATAACTCTTATGGTTTTTCAGAAGTAGCTGCCACAAAATCACATTTTTTAAATCTTTTTTTAGCCGTGGCGGCCATCTTGAATTTCCGGCTCACCTGAATTTTTGCTAGGATCAACTAGACATCAAGAGCAACATGTAGTTGGTCCTAACCAAAGTTCATTTTGATTAGATGTCAAACATGGCCACCAGTGGTCATCTTTGTTTACATAGAGTTATATAGGAAAATCTTGTGGCGACTACCCCTCTGAAACTACGAGATGGTATTTCATGAAACTTGACAGGAATGTTGCGTAAAAATTCAGGTCGGGCGGAAATTCAAGATGGCCACCACGGCTAAAAATAGATTTTAAAAATGCGATTTTGTGGGGACTTCTTCTCAGAAACCATAAGTGGTATTGATTTGGAACTTTTACCAAAATGACTGGCACGACAAGTAGTTGGTCCTAACCAAAGTTCATTTGGATGTCAAACATGGCCGCCAGCCGCCATCTTTGTTTACATTGAGTTATATAGGAAAAACTTGTGGCGACTATTCCTCTGAATCTATTGGACAGATTTTCTTGAAACTTGACAGGAATGTTGCTCTTGGTGTCTAGTTGATCCTAGCAAAAATTCAGGTCAGCCGGAAATTCAAGATGGCCACCACAGCTAAAAATAGGTTTTTAAAAAAACAAGTTTGTAGCGACTACTTCTTGAAAACTATAAGTGATATTGATATGGAGCTGTTTCTAAAATTATCAGCATGATATGATGTTGATTCTTGTCAAAAATTATTTTGATTCGACATTAAACATGGCCGCCAGTCGGCATCTTGTTAACATAGAGTTATATAGTAAAAACTTGTAACGACTACTCCTCTGAAACTACTTAAAGGATTTTCATGAAGCTTCATAGGAATGTTGCTCCTGATGTCTAATTGATCCTAGCAAAATATCAGTCAGGCCAGAAATTCAAGATGGCCACCATGGCTAAAAATAGATTTAAAACAATTAAAATTGTAGCGACTACTTCCTGAAAACTTTAAGTGATATTGATATGGAACTTTTTCTAAAACGATCAGCATGACATGAGGTTGGTCGTTTTCGAAAATCTTTTGATTCAACGTTAAACATGGCTGCCATGGCCATCTTTGTTTATATAGAGTTATATAGTAAAAGCTTGTAGAGACTACTCCTCTGAAACTACTTGACATATTTTCATGAAACTTCACAGGAATATTAATCTAGCTATCAAAAACGTATCAGTGGAGCTTCAAGGTCATTGACCTCTTGTTTTCTTCACGAAAACTTAAGTTTTCTTCACGAAAACTTAACGTTGGTTATAACTTTCTCATTTCTTGTTATTTCTTCATCAAACTTTCAATGTATACTCACCATGACAACATCGACATGACCATACTAAAATATAAAGGTCACAATCACACTGAAGGTCATTATATTGGTAAAATACTCATTGTTCTCTTCACGAAAATGTACTCGGGCCAGTTTGTAAAGGTCATTTATCTGGGTCCAAAAAAACTTGTTATACTGACAAAACGCAGACAGGCGACACACATGTTTCGCGGAACACCCATCTAGTCTACTCTGGTTATCATATACTGTTAAGTGAACTGTCCTTCGATCAGTCATTCAACCCTAACAGAGTTTTACAACAGTACCCTTTGTAACCCTCTGGCACAATCTGCCACTTATCTGAGAATGAGGCGTTTTTTATTGACCAATCAGATGCTTTCGTTTCAAGCTGACATGGAAATATTAACGGGGCAATAATGTATCGATAATTAATGTAAGTGCGATTATTACGGTTAACTAATACTAAGCACATATGCTTTTAATTTATCCTTTTAAGGTAGATTTTTTTTTAAACAATAATTATAACATAATTTATTAACCATGAATATAGTCTGCTATAATATGTATACAGTACAAGCCCACTTCTGTTGTGAAAAGTCATGTGAACAAATATGGGTAACTTCAGAAATTGCTCAGTTAAACGGAATTTTAATGTTTAGGAGGGATTTCTTGTAATAATATCCACTATATATATTTATTTTTTAATAGAACATCATTTTTGTCCATTTAAGTTTTGAAATTGTAAACAAATGCTACATCAGAAATTGCTCTAAATACAGAATTTATTTATATTTTAATCTGTCAGAAGTAGTTAAATAACTATGCACCTTTTGCCGGTATAATTTACAAATGTTATTGGTGACATCACCATTCATATACATCCAAAATGCCAACCAACTATCCACTTGTCAAAATGTTCACTGACATGGTTGGTTCGCAGATAACGACACAAGATGTTTTGTAAACACTACATGTGTGTGATGATTTAATTTCATCAGTAAAAATAGTTTGAAGTCTGTACCTGGACCTAGGCATATTATTTCCCAATATCCTTTTAAATGAACTTTTAAATAAACATTGCTGACAAATTTCATTGATAAAACAATTTTTAATTTACCAGGCGAACTGCAAATTAAGATGCTCGCCATGTACGGTATATTACATTAAAAATCACACTTTTTTAATTCCAGGTTATTGAAGGAAGATGCCAAATATGAAAGGAAAAGGTCTGATATGAAAGAAAAACATGCTGATAGGTAATGATGTGGTGCACAGACTTTGTGATTGCCCCTATGCCCCTCAGTGGCAATCTTTGAAATTATACTAAAAAAACACGATAATAAATGTTATGGGACAAGTTTGAAAATTCTTCTCTGGTGGACCTTATATATAAATGGAATTTGGACATAAACATGTAGCTTGCGATCAAATTCTTCTTCATTGCAATGAGTAGCATTAAGTTTGTAATGATCTGTACATTCCCACTAAAAGTAATTCTATGGCGGCTTAAGTTTGCCTACTTTTTATACGCCTGTTTTTAAAACAGGACTTTTTGTAGTATGGGGTCGTCCGTCCATACGCCCGTCCATAAATACTTTGCATTCCGCATGATAACTGCAAAAGTATGAGACACACCTTCATCAAACTTCATAGGTACTTTGTCGTAGGTGAGAGGAGGATCCCTATTGTTTTTGGGTCAGTAGGTCAAAAGTCAATGTCACAGTGACCTTATAAGGAAATACACATTCCGGACGATAACTCCAAAACCATAACACCTACCCTCATGAAAATTCATACGTACATTGTCCTTGGAAAAAGGAGGATCCCAATTGTTTTTGGGGTCAAAAGTCAAGGTCACAGTGACCTTATAGTTACAGAAAAATGCACAACGGACGATAACTTTAATACCATAACACCTACACTCATGAAACTTCATAGGTACATTGCCCTAGGTGAGAGGATCCCTATTGTTTTGGAGATCAGTAGGTCAACAGTCAAGGTCACTTACCTTATATGGAACTACGCATTCCGGATGATAACTTTGAAACCGTAACACCTACACTCATGAAACTTCATAGGGACACTGCTCTAGGTGAGAGGAGGATCCCTGTTGTTTTGGGATCAGTAGGTCAAAGGTCAAGATCACCATGGTCTAATATGGAAATTCACATTTTGTTGAATAACTTTATAACATTCACACTCATGATATTTCACAAGTGCATTGCCCTTTTTGAAAGGAAGAACCTTATTGTTTTGGGGTCAGAAGGTTAAAGGTCAAGGTCACGAACCATTTTAAAGCGTAATACCCACCAACATGAAGCATTTTTTTGTTAGAAGGTTCAAGGTCAAGGTCATATTGACCTCACACCTAGGAAATACTTTTAACATAATAACCATAATAACCCATCAAGAGTGATAGGTATAAGCAATATTAGCAATAGGCTTGTTTTACAATCTTTGTAAAATAAATAGGTTTAACCTAAACAAACAAAATAACCTTAAAGGGAGTAGATCAGGCTTTTACATGGGGGTCTAGATGTCCGATTTAAAATCGACAAATATTCATATTTTCTATTCTAAATGGCCAAAACATAATTAATGAGCCAACAAATTATCCCTTATTTGCAAAGAAATTCATTCTGCACAGTAATACGTGCTATCCTAGGTGACGCACCAGGGTTAATTTCAGCATTTTGCGTATGATTCCATCCTAGCTATATGGTGTATTAAAGTTTAGACATTAACAAATGGTTCTAACATCATATTTTGATTGATAAAAGTGTTTTATCATGAACTGGAACAATTGTAGATGTTTCTAGAATAATCATGATGTGCCCCCTTTAAGGAAACAGTAGTATAATGCCCCGTTAGGTGGCGCTCTTGTTATACTTTTTGTCTAGCCCGATCTATAGCGAGTCACTATTTCGTCCGGGTGTTTGTTTATCGTCCGTTTGTTATTCTGTTCATTAGTCTTTGGCCCGACTTTTATTTATATCTTTTTCATTTATACTTGCATGATTTTCACAAACTCCACCATAGTGTTTCTTATACGCATCTAACATCAGGTGCAAACATTTCCGGTTGCTGTAACCTACTTAAGACAAAATATAGGTCACATTCGGTCTCTGTAACAACATTCATAGATTGCTTTTGGCAGAGTTTTCACCAAACTCCACCAGAATTACTAATATGCATCTAACATCACGTACACAATTTCAGGTCGCTTTGACCTACCTGGGACGAAATATAGGTCAAGTCCGAAACTTCAGATCGAAAGTCCATGGGTTCGATCCTTGCTATGGCTATGTAATTTATCCTTGAGCAAGATAATTAATCCACATTGCTTAGAGTACTGTTTTTACCCAGGAAACCTGCACATAATCCTCGAAAGGGGGTGTTGCAGTATCAGTAGATAGAGATATGAATCTTAAATCACGGGCAATATTTTGTGTCGCTGTGACCTACTTCGGTTGAAATGTAGGTCATGTCCGGTCTCCGCTATGAATTGCAAATCTTAGTCCTTTCTTGCAGGATTTTCACCAAACTCCACCAGAATTTTCCTTATATGCATCATACATATGTGCACAATTATGGGTCATTGTGACCTACTTTGGACAAAATATAGGTCATATACGGTCTCGCTACATCATGCATATCTTGCTTCTTTCCTTCAAGATTTTCATTGAACTCCACCAGATTTTTCCTTTATGCATCTAACATCATGTGCACAATTTCGGGTCGCTGTGACCTACTTTGGTCGAAATATAGGTAACGTCCTGTCTCCACTTAGACGTGTCAGTAAGTATATAAGGAATGAATATCTCAAATCAAAATATAGGTGATTGATTCTAGGTTTTTTTCCATTAGCTTCATTATTTTCACTTACAGCTTCACACGCTAATACATCTGGATCAGAACAGTGTCACTGTGAACCGATCTTGGCCTACTTTTTACACTTCCATTAAATCGAAATGCAGATACCGCAATATGGCCTAGTGGTAGATCGTCCATCTCGCATACTGGAGGCCTTGCGTTGAATCCCAGGCCGGGTCGTACCAGAGATTTTATAAAAAATTTACTTTTAGCTCCATTTCTTGAGGCTAAAACAGTAGTGCTAGAACTAGTCACCCAGTATAATGTGACTGAGTGGGGTGTCAACGTGACTGAGTGGAGTGTCAACGTGACTGAGTGGGGTGTCATGTGTCTGTGATGTGGCATTCCAGTGTGGCAGACCTATAAAGTTGAGCATAGAGCTCATATGCTACAAGTAGGAATAGTCCTGAAAGAATGTTAAAAGTGACGTTAAATCCCTAACATAGTACATATATACATAAATGCATGTGTGAACTGGTATTTTAAACCATCATTATGTTGCGGTTTTAAAATGGTGACATCTGTATTGTTCTTGTTAGTTGTTATACACAGTCAAACAATATCCTCTGATTGTTATTTGTCATCATGGCTCATGTTTGATGTATGACATGTTTTATATTATAGGAGAGCTGAGAGGAAGGAGAAGACGGATGAAATCAGAAGGAAATATGGTAGGTATTTGTTTGTGGACCTGTGCTATGAATCAGTATTGATTTTACTGTCCTTTGGGACCAATGAGCCCAATATAGGTGGCTATGAAGTAGAATTTTTTTGCGTTATTTACCCTAAACATATCAGTTTGGTTAGGTAAGTTAACATCAGTTAACTTTTTCTGATAACTTTAATTGATCATATGTATTGTTGGCATTGGCAGACATCACTGAATGACAAAAATTACCAAGGTCAAGGTCATATTTTGCGTTATTTTCCCAAAACCTAACCTTAGTCAGGCAACTTAACCTTGGTTAGGTAACTTAACCTTAGTTAACTTTATGTGATTGTCTCACTTTAATGCCTTTGATACTTGGTCATATGTATTGTTATACCCCCGCTAAACGAAGTTTAGGAGGGTATACTGGTTTCACCCTGTCCGTCTTTCTGTCTGTAGACGCAACATTGTCTGCTCCATAACTCCTCTCCCCCTGAAGCAAATCTCATAAAACTTCATGCGTGGACTGCCTGTGATGAGAGGATGACCCCTATTGATTTTGAGGTCAAAGGTCAAGGTCACCATGACCTGATAATGAAAAACCTTGTCCACTCCATAACTCCTCTCCCCCTGAAGCAAATCTCATGAAACTTCATAGGTGAACTGCCTGTGGTTAGAGGATGACCCCCATTAATTTTGAGGTCAGTAGATCAAAGGTCAAGGTTACCGGGACCAGATAATGAAAAATCTTGTCCTCTCAGTAACTCCTCACCCTGTAACAAATCTCATGAAACTTAATAGGTGGACTGCCTGTGATGAAAAGATGGCCTCTTTTGGTTTTGAGGTCTGTAGGTCAAAGGTCACCATTACCTTATCATGAACATCCCATTCCACTCAATCTTTACTCAACAGTAGTGGGGGGAATGGGAGGACTGGTAGTGGGGGTATATTTGTCGCCCTTAAAAGGCGACAGCTATAGTTGGCATTGGTGGACATCGCTGGATGACAAAAAATACTAAGGTCAAGGTCTTATTTTGCGTTATTTTCCCCAAATTTAACGTTAGTTAGGTAACAACCTTGGTTTGGTAACTTAACCTCAGTTAACTTTATGATTGCCTGACTTTATGTCTTTGATACTTGGTCATATGTATTGTTGGCATTGGTGGACGTCGCTTAACGACAAAAAATACCATGGTCAAGGTCATATTTTTGCATTATTTTCCCATAACTTCACCCTGCTTAAACCACTAACCTCAATAACTTCTTATGATTACTTCGCTTTTATTTGTTTTATACTTGGTCATATGAAGTGTTGTGTTTGGTGGACATCATTTAAGCACAAATTTAATAAAATATTTCATATGCACCACGGTGGGCGAGACACCCTCAAACCGAGGTCTTGTTTTATCCTGCATAAAGTTGTAAACCGTTCCTATACATTAAGATCTAAAGGCTGTTATCTGAATTTAGGATCATACAAATGTATAACTGTTCATTCAGATGTGAATATACCTTAAGTAGGTGATCACATCTTCCACACACAGGCTGGATCTGTGGCTGATTTTGTGTGTGCTTTCTTTTTACCGATTTAAATGCTGACATGTAAATTACATTATCATTTGTGCCTCAAGGAATATCAGTAGAAGGTAATTTGGTGTCTTTAATATTAGTTCCACAGCTTTATATTTTACCGATTGATTTTTATTTTGCTCTTAGATTGTATATGTAGAATAGCCATTCAAAACACAGTCATACTCGTGTATTTAATGTCACTTGCATTTATATTTTATTATTTTAATTTCTGCTCAATTTTTTTTTTATTTGAAGGCTTGATTGGTGATCAACAAAGAAATATTTATTTGTTGTTTTTGGCTTGTTTTGTTTTCATCTCACCTTTTTGAAGAACAAGGTGAAGATACATTTGTGTTACTTTTCTGTCCACGATAAGGGCGTCAAAATTAAATCTGTCTGGAGTTTGTCCTTGACTTTATATACCAGTATATGTCTGTCTGGAGTTTGTCCTTGACGTTATGTACTTGTATATGTCTGTCTGGAGTTTGTCTTTGACATTATGTAGCTGTATATGTCTGTGGAGTTTGTCCTTGATGTTATGTACTTGTATATGTATGTCTGGAGTTTGTCCTTGATGTTATGCACCTGTATATGTCTGTCTGGAGTTTGTCCTTGACGTTATATACCAGTATATGTCTGTCTGGAGTTTGTCCTTGATGTTATGTAGCTGTATATGTCTGTCTTGATGTTATGTAGCTGTATATGTCTGTCTGGAGTTTGTCCTTGACGTTATGTACCAGTATATGTCTGTCTGGAGTTTGTCCTTGATGTTATGTAGCTGTATATGTCTTTCTGGAGTTTGTTCTTGACATTATGTAGCTGTATTTGTCTGTCTTGATGTTATGTACCTGTATATGTCTGTCTGGAGTTTGTCCATGACGTTATGTATCTGTATATGTCTGTCTGGAGTTTGTCCTTGATGTTATGTAGCTGTATATGTCTGTCTGGAGTTTGTCCATGACGTAATGTATCTGTATATGTCTGTCTGGAGTTTGTCCTTGATGGTATGTAGCTGTATATGTCTGTCTGGAGTTTGTCCATGACGTTATGTATCTGTATGTCTGTCTGGAGTTTGTCCTTGATGTTCTGTAGCTGTATATGTCTGTCTGGAGTTTGTCCATGACGTTATGTAGCTGTATATGTCTGTCTGGAGTTTGTCCCTGATGTTATGTAGCTGTATATGTCTGTCTGGAGTTTGTCCATGACGTTATGTAGCTGTATATGTCTGTCCGAGTTTGTCCATGACGTTATGTAGCTGTATATGTCTGTCTGGAGTTTGTCCTTGATGTTGTGTAGCTGTATATGTCTGTCTGGAGTTTGTTCTTTACATTATGTAGCTGTATTTGGTCTTTCTTGATGTTATGTAGCTGTATTTGTCTGTCTTGATGTTATGTAGCTGTATATGTCTGTCTGGAGTTTGTCCTTGATGTTATGTAGCTGTATATGTCTGTCTGGAGTTTGTCCATGACGTTATGTAGCTGTATATGTCTGTCTGGAGTTTGTCCTTGATGTTATGTAGCTGTATATGTCTGTCTGGAGTTTGTTCTTGACATTACGTACCTGTATATGTATGTCTGGAGTTTGTCCTTGATGTTATGTACCTGTAAATGTATCTCTGGAGTTTGTTCTTGACATTAGGTAGCTGTATATGTCTGTCTGGAGTTTGTCCTTGATGTTATGTACCTGTATATGTCTCTCTGGAGTTTGTTCTTGACATTAGGTAGCTGTATATGTCTGTCTGGAGTTTGTCCTTGATGTTATGTAGCTGTATATGTCTGTCTGGAGCTTGTTCTTGACATTACGTAGCTGTATATGTCTGTCTGGAGTTTGTCCATGACGTTATGTATCTGTATATGTCTGTCTGGAGTTTGTCCTTGATGTTATGTAGCTGTATATGTCTGTCTGGAGTTTGTCCTTGATGTTATGTAGCTGTATATGTCTGTCTGGAGTTTGTTCTTGACATTACGTACCTGTATATGTCTGTCTGGAGTTTGTCCTTGATGTTATGTACCTGTATATGTCTCTCTGGAGTTTGTTCTTGACATTAGGTAGCTGTATATGTCTGTCTGGAGTTTGTCCTTGATGTTATGTAGCTGTATATGTCTGTCTGGAGTTTGTTCTTGACATTACGTACCTGTATATGTCTGTCTGGAGTTTGTCCTTGATGTTATGTACCTGTATATGTCTGTCTGGAGCTTGTTCTTGACATTACGTAGCTGTATATGTCTGTCTGGAGTTTGTCCATGACGTTATGTATCTGTATATGTCTGTTTGGAGTTTGTCCATGACATTATATATCTGAATATGTCTGCCTGGGGTTTTCCATGATGTTATGTAGCTGTATATGTCTGTCTGGAGTTTGGCCATGACATTATGTATCTGTATGTCTGTCTGGAGATTGTCCATGACGTTATGTAGCTGTATATGTCTGTCTGGCATTTGTCCATGACGTTATGTATCTGTATATGTCTGTCTGGAGTTTGTCCTTGACATCATGTACCTGTATATGTCTGTCTGGAGTTTGTCCACGACGTTGTGTATCTGTATATGTATGTCTGGAGTTTGTCCATGACGTTATGTATCTGTATATGTCCGCCTGGAGTTTGTCCTTGATGTTATTTACCTATATATGTCTGTCTGGAGTTTGTTCTTGACATTACCCAGCTGTATATGTCTGTCTGGAGTTTGTCCATGACGTTATGTACCTATATATGTCTGTCTGTAGTTTGTCCTTGATGTTATATACCTGTATATGTCTGTCTGGAGTTTGTCCATGACATTATGTACCTGTATATGTCTGTCTGGAGTTTGTCCTTGATGTTATGTACCTGTATATGTCTGTCTGGAGTTTTTCCTTGATGTTATGTACCTGTATACGTCTGTCTTGATGTTGTACCTGTATATGTCTGTCTTGATGTTATGTATCTGTATATGTCTGTCTGGAGTTTGTTCTTGACATTATGTAGCTGTATTTGTCTGTCTTGATGTTATGTATCTGTATATGTTTGTCGTGATGTTATGTACCTGTATATGTCTGTCTGGAGTTTGTCCTTGATGTTATGTACCTGTATAATTATGTCTGTCTGGAATTTGTTCTTGACATTATGTAGCTGTATTTGTCTGTCTTGATGTTATGTAGCTGTATATGTCTGTCCGGAGTTTGTCCTGGATGTTGGGTACCTGTATATGTCTGTCCGGAGTTTGTCTGTATATATGTCTGTCCCTGGAGGCTGTCTGTCATTCCTTCACAATATATACCTTACCTGTCTGTAGGGGGAAATATGTATTGTTTACATTTTGAATACTCTGAAGATGCATATTTATGTTAAATTGAGTTGATTATGGTGGACATATCTTTAAAATCATATTTTATGGCCTGCATGTCATTGAAATTTCCCGCTGGTGATAAGACAGCAATAAAATCATTCAGTTATTGCCTGTCATGTTTTAAGTGCATTACACAAATTGCATTGTGATATGCTGCTGTGATATGCTGCTGTGATATGTTGCTGTGATATGCTGCTGTGATATGCTGCTGATTGCACCTTTTTTGCTCTATTGATCAGACATTTGATACTTTTGAAATGTGTTTATACCTTTGAAATAAACAACCACATAAATGATTACTGCCTCGTCACAATAGAACATGTAAATTTATGCAAAATGTGTGGAAGTAAAGATCCTCCCAGATCGTGCAAATGCAATGATTATCTTGAGCCATTTTGAGTAACAGTAGCACTATAGGTGTAGTCTATTTAAAGGGACACATAGCAATTTTGAAATTTTATGATTTTGACTTCAAACCTGCTTGCATATAATTAAAGTGTTGGGATTTATTATTATTATTATTATTCTTAAAACCATATGTTTAACTATAGTGTTAATGCAAACAAATCAACAGTCAGTAACATGCAAAAAAAAATTGCTTTGAGCTATTCTAATTGTTATTATTAATGATTGCAAAAGTGCAAGTATGTAAAAAAGGTAACGGCACCAGTATGTTTTAAAAATATCAAGATTGCCATTTGTCCCTTTAAAGGTAGAATGTGGTTATTATTAGTAATAATTATGCCATACAGTAAGTAGAATAGAATTGAAATTTGCAAACTATGCCAAATAAATAGTTTCAATTCCTCATGACATTGTGTAAACTGATGTACAATAATGTTGTATATATCCCTTAAACATGTATGCTTAGCATAAAGAAGGTAGCGTGCAAATGGTTTATTTATAGCACATGTATTGTTTATGTAAACAAAAGATAAAAAGATTGCATTTACTGGAGTGTATGTTTAAATTAGCTGTTTCGGTTAACGTCTAGGGATATTAGGTGATTGAATACAGATTTGACGATAATAATATACATGAAACTGGACACAGAGTCTGTGTCACCTCCTTTCAGGTTGAAAATAAACATATCATGGCTTTAAGTGAAGCACTAGTTAAACTGTTTAACATTCAAGTGCCTTGGTGGTCGGGGGATTAACAGGGTTCCCAAGGGTCCTTGAAAGTACTTGAATTTGAAAAAAAACTTCAAGGCCTGGAAAGTGCTTGAAAAGCTGATAATGTACTTGAAAGTCCTTAAATTCTGAATTTGGCTATTGGTTGTGCGTTCCTAGAATATTTGTTGCTGTTTTGGGCATTACATTGCGCGAATATTAGTCCTTGAATTTTGGAAAAAAAGGTCCTTGAAAAGTCCTTGAATTTGGCCTTCCAATAAGGGTGGGAACCCTGGATAAACGACATTGCTTTGTTAACCTTCTCGCCTCACCGCTGCAGGTTCGAATCCCACTGGGAGCTGAACTTGTGGGAAAATGTCGATTTTTACGGATGGCGGGAGGTATACAGTACTGGTTTTACCCAGGAATAAGTGGGTGGTCTACCTCCACCACAAAAAAAATGACCATCATACATAGCCTAAAATGTGCTAAAAAAATTATGTTAAACACAATCAAATCATACAGAATGTTTATACGAAACAGAATATATTCAATATAATAGTGTATGCCATATAAGAAAAGTGACGTAAAAAAACAGGTCGGTAAAAATAGGAAAGTATCAAAATGTGTAAATCTTTTGTGTTTTTTGTTTCAGGCTTGATCAAGGAGGACAACCCATACACCAAATTTGAAGATGCCTAAAGTCACAACGGGGTGGAATAGAATACAATGTGGTGGAATAGAATACAACGGGGTGGAATAGAGGACAACAGCTTTTTCCGGATAACAGCGATATCAGATTGTTTATAAATCAAGAAGTCAAGAAATTAAAAGAACCATGCTATGTTATTTTAATGCAAGGTTTAATTGGTCATACATATCATTTCTTGAGAAGAATATAATCAAAATAGATTGATCATTTTACCTTTTTTTTTCAAGTGGTTTTGAAAAGTGAAAATAAGAAACCACACAACTGAATCATTCTTGTATGTAAGATGAATAACATTTGTGTGGTGTTGCAAGAGGTGAGATTAAGATTTCCATCTTCACAATGGGACCAGCATGTCGAGTAATATTCTGGCTTTCGTAATTGAATGTGATTCTCTGTGTATTTTTATACAACCTAGGTAAAATGATTTAATATGTTGATAGATCGTTGTTACATTACCTTAATTGTTATGCTTTAGTTGATATAAGAACATAAATATTCCTTTTCACATTCTTCGGTTTTTTGTTGTGTAAATTTTTTGCAAAAATATTTCAGTCTATATAAGAAATATTTCAGTTTTAAAACAGTGATGCTGATTTTCGTGTTTACATTTTTAAAAAAAGAAGGTTATACAAAAATCTTAATACATCATTTTATCAAGGTTGATTCATGTACTGTGTTTTTGTGTGTGTGATTTTGCTGTTTAAATATAAGACCTATAATTATATTGCCTTTGATAAGATCAAATAATTTGTAAATAATATGTGGTAATTATAACCATATTTGTTTTGGAAAGGACCAAATTTTTCATTTAAGCGGGGTACATCAAGCTTCGGGGCAAATGTTAAAAGAAAATAATAAAAAGCTTCAAAACGTGTAATGATGGTTCAAACATATAGATGGAACATTAACAGTTTACTATAATAGTCTGCGAAATAATTGATAATTATCAATTACAACAGTCCTATAGAGGAATCCCGAAGTTATAAATAGGTGTCACGTGGAGCAAATCTGAGAGATCTACACATGACACTCATTTTGCAATGCATTGCGAGTTATTTTACTGCCAAGTTTAAAATAGCTATCCCTGGCATGTAACCATACACTACTCAACTTTTATAATCAGTCACCCAGGTTTTTTGAAAACACCAATACTAAAAACTGGAAAACACTGAAACACATACCAATATTTTATTAAGTTTATCAACAAGGTTGTAGTCCAATCAAGGAAGATTAAGTTTTATAGATCGCTAGCGATATTTGTTAAACGATGCCAGTTAAAATTTCAAATGAAATTATGAATTCTTAAAAAATATATAATTCTTTGAAGTGACCGATTATAAAAGTTGAGTAGTTGAAATAGCTACCGGTGCTTAGGGTTGTTTATTTTACATGCTCATGGTCTAGATCATCTGCGACGCCTGCTTGTTTTCAAGACAAAACATCTAGAACAGTTCTCCTGAACAAAGTTTGATTTTTGTCTATACACTGGTATCGTTTCTGATTGACCGAGACAGGAACACCTGCTATCCAAGATATACAGAAAGTCAGAAAGACAATACATTTATTAATAAACAAAGAGAGAAACTTCATTATTATATCGATGAAAAAAATGCGGATGGTCAGAAATACTTCAATAAAAAAATGATAATTACGGTCACGTGCTTCCAGTTTCAAATTTGTTTCTGCACAACGGTCAAGACCCTTTGTATTTACAATCAAGCGTCGAAGATGATCAAGACTAACAAGCTCAGTGTAATTTCTTTTGGTGGTTTATGGCTTATTTTCTTCAATATGTAAATTCAATTCGGAAAAAAATGCCAATCCTGATGTACTCCCTTAAAAAAAATCATGTATGCATGTGTTAATACAGTGTTTTTTTTATGCCTAATTTGGGGCCGTTCACAGTGCCAAAAAGTATACTTTTTTCACAATTATATCCAAAAAATTCACAATCTGAAGAAAAAATACAGGGTAAATACAGACCAGTAAGGATACTAATCTTAATATAAGCTGGTGTTAAAACTAGTCTGTATTTACCAAAAACGAAACTTAAAACCAAGGGATGTTAAACTGTGAAATTAAAAGTGAAAAAAGTTTCTTTTTCTTTTGTTATAATATTTCACAATTTTCACAATTTCTAGAAAAAGTCGCTATTTTTCACAATGGCACAGGCACAGGCTGCATTCACAAAACACATAAAAAAAACACTGTAATAAGTATAACAATGCTTAATAGCTAACAACCATTAATATAAACCCATTTATTTCCTTTTTCCTGTGACGAAGCTTCAGAATGCAATGTTACACATATTAAAAGATGAGTGTTACAGTGTAATAGTAAGTGTGCAATATTTTGTCCTTTATCGAAATTAGAATTAATAAAAGTATGTCTTGATTCATACATTTTGGTTTTATATAAAAAAAAAATTAAGATTAAAGGGAGACACTGCAATCCTGATTTTAAAAAACAAAAACTTGCTGCTTCTCGTTTGTTTTTCTGCATAATAATCATTATTAACAATTGTTTAATAATGGTTTGAAGTGGTCAAAGCAAATTGTTTTTGCATATAACTAATTGTTAATTATATTCAAACCTTCAGTAGAATAACAATTGTTTGTATGATGTTTTATGTAATTTTCAACACATGTTATATATCAAACGAAGAAACATCAAAAAATTTAAAAAAAATAATTTAATACATTTTATTTTTATATGCAAGCAGGTTTAATTTAAAGTAAAAAAATGATAGTGCTAAATCAAGGTAGTAATTTAACTGGTCAATAAATCCCTCAAGATTACAGAGTGTCCCTTTAAGGAGCAAAGACAAATTCTTATGAAGAAGGGAGGTATACAGTCCTGGTTCTACCACGGAATAAGTCGGTGGTCTGCCTCCACCACTAAAAATAGACAGTCGTGCATAGCCTTAAATATGCTGGAAAATGACTTTAAAACACCATTCTAACTATTGTTTAGTGTTAATTAATTGAAAATGGTCCATGTATTTATATACTTTGTATATTGTACGATGTTAAAATATCTGGTGCTGTCAATTTCAAGTTTCATCATTTTGCATTCATTGACAAGTCTATCTGCTGGGTTGATCCAGTGATTCCTGTGAAACCCCATTCTCAGTCTTCATAAGGTTTTGGTTCTAACATTACGGTTTAAGTCCAAAAAACAGGCTTCAAGAAAAATTAACGGAGGTATGCCTAAATATAAAGTTTTGAATATATGTTTTTCTAAAGCTGAATGAAATTATGAACACAGAACAGTGCCATAAGTACAGAACGGTTATAGTGCTTTGTTGATTGTCACAAATACGCAGTTCACAATGATCAACTTTTTTGTGCCATTTTGTATACCCCACCAGGAATGTGGAAATAAACATAATATACCACTTTGTTGTATAGTTGGTGGGAGGAGGTTGTGGGGGATGTGGGAGCTGCACTTTAATAGAGCTGTAACATTGTCATGTGTATGTATATTTTGACCAAGCTTGGCATCAGTTCAACCCAACAGGGAATTAAAATAGTTTCCCTTGGGATTATTTTATGTCAGCGAAACTTTTAGGTGTAATATTGACATTATTTGAGATGGCATGTGACACATGTTTGGTCTCACATCCAGTCCTAGTTTGTATACAGTCCAGGGGTCAACAAATGATTAAGATAAACAGATACCTTTTTAATACCTTTTCATTTGTACTGAATTTCCATAGGAGAGGTTGAAAACATCTACATGTTACAAGGTGACATGAGCTTTTGTGTACACATTTTTTCTCTTTCACAGTAGACGCATTGTTCTGAAATTGTAGTACGCAGTAATTAAAAAATGTGTAACTTTCTTGAAATTTGAAAAGACAAGCTTATTTTGTCTGGTTTCACAAATGATTACCCCACTCCCACCACCCCACTCTTTTCTCTCCTTCCATTTATTGATACACATTGCCATACAGGCATCTCAAATAATGTTTTCATAAACTGCTAATATTTGTACACTGTACAGGTAAAATTCTCAACGTCTGTGTTACTGAGTTTTAAAAGAAATGTGTTGATATTTTAATGTTGCGCATCTCTGCTTCATTGTAGACTGTTTATACTTCAGGCCCTAATCCCTTAAAGTACCCCCAAATGACTGCGAATGGAATGATGCATGATCAGTGCTTTGAACTATTGACCCAAAATGAACGATGAATGCATTTTTCCAAAGGCTAAATACCGCTGAATTAAAAAAATAATAATGCACATGCATTTTACTTTATATTCAGATAAAGTCTATTTTCATCATTTTGAATGCGGTTGGGTCAGTAATTAAAATCAGAAAGTAAAACCTGAATTTTTACTATGGACACTCCAATTTAATTTCGGAGTTGCGTTCAATTGTTTTTAAGAACGCCCAAACCCATAAAAAAAGAAAAAATCAAACAAAGCTCAGAATGCAAATGAATGAATAAAATACAAACTGAAATGGAATGCATTTATTTAGGAACTTAAAGGGATTAAAGTCTGTATATATACCCAACAACTATAAAAAAATTAAACATGTGATACACTCTCATACTACATTACTTGTGATACTGTTTCTTATATATTGTACATAATTGTTTAATAATATCTGTATATAATGTAAACTTTCAGTTTGAAATTAGTGCTTTTTTTTTCTTTCATTTTCTTACCGTGAATATAGGAGCTTTTTTGTTAGTTGATTTTTTTCGCCATCATTTGATTTGACTAAGTAAACATGGTTTATACTGCGATTTTTACCAAATGCAATCGGACTGTGAATTGCAGGTCCATGTTTGACTAAACCTGGCTTTGTACTAGACGAATCTTTCATGGGTATCTGGTTGAAGGTCAGGATTCCAGCATGAGGTATTGCTTTTTTTTTCGAAATCGAAGCTCTGCCAAGGTTCCAATTAAAACAGTTATACCATGGGTTGGAATTTCCCTCTCTGAACTGGACACCCATGATTGATTCTTTTTCTTGCATAACATTGGCATTTTATTTGCATTGATGTCGCAGCCTCTGATGTTTTGTATGTTTATTTACATAATGCGTCATGCAGCTGTTAACGTTACCGACATCACTGGTAACGCGCGAGACCTTTATCTGTCTCCATGTATAAGATCAGTCTTTCAAACACACATGTAAAATGCGGATAGTCTTATCCGGTATGCAGGAAAAGTTTTTTTCCTAACATCTCCAATAACATCCTACACAGGTTTCATGTTTTGCTTGCTGTAGTACGAGAACTAGCATTTAGGTTCTAATAATTCGGCCTAACTACAGATTGACATTGGAAGCCATTGCTCTAAGATGCTGGACTAAGCCAGACGTAGAGAAATTTCCTGTCGAGAACCTTGTGATACAAACTAGTCAATAATCTTCGTTCCAGTCTTTAGATTATTACAAAAGCTTCTGAAAAATTGTTTATTTTGGTTTTAATTTTAAAGCTCTTAAATAATAATGTGAATGTTCTTAATTGAAAAATGTTAAGTGAAATTTAGGACTTTTATATCTTGTCATTGTTTAAAATAAAAATAAATATTTTTGATGAACACAATATTTTTCACTAATTTTAAAATAAAAATGAATTAATAAACTGTTGTTTCTTTTGGTATTTTATAAATCAAATTACCTATTGCGTTTATGCCCCCTTGTTGTCCCGAGGTGACCCAGAGGACCAAGAATAGACACTCTGGAATAGGCCTTATATGTGTTTTTACCGATGTCACATGATGTAGGTATAAACAACTTGTACAATGTTGCGCATGTGCAACTTGGCCAATGAAAACAGTGTTCTGCAACATAAAATGTTGTTTTCAATAAGAGAAAGTTGGCCTACAGTGTTATCTATGCTTAACGCCATTAAAAATGCAAGTTTTTTTATTTTGCGTTTATTTCCATAATCGATTGTAAAAGTTAATACCTGTATTGTGTATTTGTTTGTTTGTATGTATGGTGTTTTACGTAATTTTCAACACGTAAGGTTATATATGACAGTCGATTTTTTGTGGTGGAGGCAGACCACCCACTTTTACTGGGTAGAACCAGTACTGTACAACTCCCGCCATCCGTAGGAATCGACACTTCCTCACAAGTCGCGCTCCCAGTGAGATTGAACCCGCAGCGGTGTAAGACGAAGGTTTACAATTCGGCTACGGTGCTGTTGAACTCTATTCAATTACCATTGAGTTTATTGTTAGTAAATTCATCACCACATCCTAAGTTTCTCAATGAATGAGAACTTAAATTACAATAAGGGAGAAGTAATTGGTGAGAAAAGTGACATTAAATCTGTATTGATATTTGAATTCCGCACGATATTTCGTCATGAAACTTCACATATAGACACCATGGGACAAGTATGATATCGTTTTTGATGTCATAGGTAAAGGTGGTGGTGATCTGACATAGAAAAATGGTTTCCGCACAGTAACTCGAGTACTTGTCACCTAGGATTATGACACTTCATACATAGACTGCACATGGAGCAAGCATGATCCCTATTGTTTTTAAGTCCAAGACCAACGTCCCGGTGACCCGTATAAAAAAAACAGGCTTCCACATTATACCTGATCACTGTCAGCCTAGGATCATAAAGTTTCATACATAGAATGCCAGTTAGACATGGCTCATACCTGTTGTTTTTGAGGTCACTAGGTCAAAGGTCAAGGTTGCTGTGACACGAAACAGAAAACAGCTTCTGCGCTAAGTTGAGTACCTTTCAACCTAGGATCAGTCCATAAGACAAGAATGATTCTTATTGTTTTTGAGGTCACTTGGTCAAAGGTCAAGGTCGCAGTGATCCAGCATAAAAAACAGCTTCCAAGCTTTAACTTTTGAATCTTTCAACCTAGGATCATGAAACTTCATAGACTGCCCAAAAAGGATCCTCACTGTACCAAAAGTTAATACTGACATCTCTTAATAAACACATGCAGGTGGTAAACTCCATAGACCCCATTTCCACCATGTAATGGATTATATATAAATGCCATAGGCCCCATTTCCACCATATAATGGATTATATATAAATGCCATAGGCCCCATTTCCACCATGTAATGGATTATATATAAATGCCATAGGCCCCATTTCCACCATGTAATGGATTATATATAAATGCCATAGGCCCCATTTCCACCATGTAATGGATTATATATAAATACCATAGGCCCCATTTCCAACAAGTAATGGATTATATATAAATGCCATAGGCCCCATTTCCACCATGTAATGGATTATATATAAATGCCATAGGCCCCATTTCCACCATGTAATGGATTATATATAAATGCCATAGAACCCATTTCCACCATGTAATGGATTATATATAAATGTCATAGGCCCCATTTCTACCATGTAATGGATTATATATAAATGCCATAGGCCCCATTTCCACCATATAATGGATTATATATAAATGTCATAGAACCCATTTCCACCATGTAATGGATTATATATAAATGTCATAGGCCCCATTTCCACCATGTAATGGATTATATATAAATGTCATAGGCCCCATTTCCACGATGTAATGGATTATATATAAATGCCATAGGCCCCATTTCCACCATGTAATGGATTATATATAAATGCCATAGGCCCCATTTCCACCATGTAATGGATTATATATAAATGCCATAGGCCCCATTTCCACCATGTAATGGATTATATATAAATGCCATAGGCCCCATTTCCACGATGTAATGGATTATATATAAATGCCATAGGCCCCATTTCCACCATGTAATGGATTATATATAAATGCCATAGGCCCCATTTCCACCATGTAATGGATTATATATAAATGCCATAGGCCCCATTTCCACCATGTAATGGATTATATATAAATGCCATAGGCCCCATTTCCACCATATAATGGATTATATATAAATGTCATAGGCCTCATTTCCACCATGTAATGGATTATATATAAATGCCATAGGCCCCATTTCCACCATGTAATGGATTATATATAAATGTCATAGGCCCCATTTCCACCATGTAATGGATTATATATAAATGCCATAGGCCCCATTTCCACGATGTAATGGATTATATATAAATGCCATAGGCCCCATTTCCACCATATAATGGATTATATATAAATGTCATAGGCCTCATTTCCACCATGTAATGGATTATATATAAATGCCATAGGCCCCATTTCCACCATGTAATGGATTATATATAAATGTCATAGGCCCCATTTCCACCATGTAATGGATTATATATAAATGCCATAGGCCCCATTTCCACCATGTAATGGATTATATATAAATGCCATAGGCCCCATTTCCACCATGTAATGGATTATATATAAATGGCATAGGCCTCATTTCCACCATGTAATGGATTATATATAAATGGCATAGGCCTCATTTCCACCATATAATGGATTATATATAAATGTCATAGGCCCCATTTCCACCATGTAATGGATTATATATAAATGGCATAGGCCTCATTTCCACCATGTAATGGATTATATATAAATGGCATAGGCCTCATTTCCACCATATAATGGATTATATATAAATGTCATAGGCCCCATTTCCACCATGTAATGGATTATATATAAATGCCATTATAAGGCCCCATTTCCACCATGTAATGGATTATATATAAATGCCATATGCCCCATTTCCACCATGTAATGGATTATATATAAATGCCATAGAACCCATTTCTACCATGTGATGGATTATATATAAATGCCATTATAAGGCCCCATTTCTACCATACCCATACATAAATGCCATATGCCCCATTTCTAGTGTAATGAATGATAGTCACTCACTTGGTATACTTCATATTTAACATTAACGCTTCTCTTTATTAATCCCGGATAACATTGACTATTATATGAATTTATATCTGTTTACATATATTCAAATAAAAGTTAATAAAGTTTGGAGTTTTCAATTTGTCTGCTTCAGTTATTCTAACACAGGTATAATACATATATTATTGGTGCAATATAAGGCCTAAATTAAAATATTGTTTGTTTGCCCTTTACCTACCCAGCAAAAAATCACTGGGTATAGGTAGGTTACTAAAGTAAATTATTTTTTTATTTGATAAAACTATGTTTTCATTTGTTTTTCAAATGATATATTTTAACATGTATCTATTCTACAATGTGTAATTAATATTTAATGTGTGCTATTACAATACACAACACTGTAAGGCTCGGACTGCTTTTACATGTACCAACTTTGTACACTTCTGTATTGCTTGTTGCAATCATCAAAGAAAAAAAAAAAATTGGGTTGGGGCTGAAAATTTGGGTCGGTAGGTAAAGGGCAAACAAACAATATTTTAAATTTGGCCTAATCAAAAACTAGTAATCAGTTATGCAAAAACAGTTTTCTTTGAACTATTGAAATAATTATTTTAAAGACATATTGATTTGCAAAGTATGTAGAAAAACTAACAGGATGCCGCGAGTTTTAAAACACTCAAGATTGCCGTGTGTCCCTTTAAGTAGGTCTATCAGAAGTTGTTTATTATTGCTGTCATTGTGTACTATTAACATGATTAAGCATAATGAAGGTCGAGGTCAAACTAGTTATAACTAGGTAATTTGTTGACCAGTGTTCTACGATAAATATAGATATCGGAATAATACTTAAATCTGTATTTCAATATAATATATACAGGTCGTCTTATATTACACATTGTATACTACCATATAACTATAGAGGGGTGAGTGGAAAACTAATGTAACTATATATACATAAAAGACAGGGTACAGTAGTTTTACACTAAGCCCTCGAATTTGGTCATATGATATTCATACTACTGGTACTAAACTGTCAAGTTTATAAATGCATTTGTTCCCTTTGGTAAACAGAGCCATTATAGAAAGTGCAGATCCAATACTTTGTGTACTTTTTGATTATTTTCATAGATGCACAATATGTGTGTTCCTTCTTGATGTGGTGTAAGGTCTTGGCTCATGGAGATATAGTATACACGGCCCCCTTTTCATGATATCTGGACACATGAATACACAGTATGCATGACTCTTCTGATGCAGTATTGGCCTATGTATACACAGTATGCATGACTCTTCTGATGCAATATTGGCCTATGTATACACAGTATGCATGACTCTTCTGATGCAATATTGGCCTATGTATACACAGTATGCATGACTCTTCTGATGCAGTATTGACATAACCTGAGCCCATGAATACACAGTAATTGCATGGTCCCTTTTGATGTGGTCTGAGCCCATGGATACACAATATGGCATGGGCATTATGGAAACCTATTCTATCAATGGGCATCCATGGTGTTAAGTCTGGGCTTATTTTAAATAGTATGTTGGTCCCTTTTTGATGAGTTTAAGGTATTTGCTGCCATAAGGTATATGATCCCTGTTGATGTACTGTAAGGTCTTTGCTGCCTGTTGATGTACTGTAAGGTTATGATCCCTGTTGATGTACTGTAAGGTATATGATCCCTGTTAATGTACTGTAAGGTATATGATCTCTGTTGATGTACTGTAAGGTATATGATCCCTGTTGATTTACTGTAAGGTATATGATCCCTGTTGATGTACTGTAAGGTATATGATCCCTGTTGATGTACTGTAAGGTCTTTGCTCCCTTTTGATGTACTGTAAGGTATATGCTCCCTTTTGATGTACTTTACGGTACATGATCCCTTTTGATGTACTGTAAGGTATTTGCTCCCTTTTGATGTACTGTAAGGTATATGTTCCCTTTTGATGTTTGTTAGGTATAATTATGTTCCCTTTTGATGTACTGTAAGGTATACACTGTAGGTATATACTCTTTTTATGTACTGTAAGGTATATACTCCCTTTTGACGTACAGTAAGGGATATGCTCTAGGTATATACTCCCTATATACTCCCTTTCGATGTACTGTAAGGTATATACTCCCTTTTGATGCACTATAAGGGATATGCTCCCTGTTGATGTACTGTAAGGTATATACTCCTTTTTGATGCAATGTAAAGTATATACACCCTTTTGATGTACTGTAAGGGATATGCTCCATTTTGATGTACTGTAAGGTATATGCTCCCTTTTGATGTAATGTAAGGTATATACTCCCTTTTGATGTACTGTAAGGTATATACTCCCTCTTGATGTACTGTACTGTAAGGCTCCCTTTTGATGTAAGACATATACTCCCTTTTGATGTACTGTAAGGCTCCCTTTTGATGTAAGACATATGCTCCCTTTTGATGTACTGTAAGGGATATGCTCCTGTTTGATGTACTGTAACGGATATGCTCCCGTTTGCTGTTCTGTAAGGGATATACTCCCTTTTGATATACTGTAAGGTATACATAATTCCTTTTGATGTACTGTAAGGTATATACTCACTTTTGATGTACTGTAAGGTATATGCTATCTTTTCATGTAATGTAGGGGATATGCTCCCGTTTGATGTACTGTAAGGTATATACCCCCTTTTGATATACTGTAAGGTATACATAATTCCTTTTGATGTACTGTAAGGTATATGCTCCCGTTTGATGTACTGTAAGGTATATGCTATCTTTTGATGTAATGTAAGGTATATACTCCCTTTTGATGTACTGTAAGATATATACCGTTTGGATGTACTGTAAGGTATATGCTCCCTTTTGATGTACTGTAAGGTATATGCTCGCTTTTGATGTACTGTAAGGTATATGCTCTCTTTTGATGTAATGTAAGGTATATACTCCCTTTTGATATACTGTAAGATATATACCCTTTTGATGTATTGTAAGGGATATGCTCCCTTTTGATTTAATGTAAGGCTCTCTTTTGATTTACTGCAAAGTAAATACTTCCTTTTGATGTATTGTAAGTCTCACTTTTGATGTACTGTAAGGTATATACTCCCATTTGATGTACTGTAAGGGATACGCTCCCTTTTGATGTACTGTAAGGTATTAATCCGAGCCTTCTCTGACCCTAAAAGCCTTTTTTTTTCTTTTTTTTTGTGGCTAATTAGGTACGTAGCCAGATGAAATATCAAAATCGTAAAAAGGGCTGGCAAAGGTCAGAGAAGGCTCGGATTAGTAAGGTATATGCTCCCTTTTGATGTACTGTTAAGGTATATGCTCCCTTTTGATGTGGTATTATTATGGTCTGGACCCATGGAGATGCATAATACACTCCATATATATGTAATAACATATAACAGAATTCATTAATGGGTCTGAGTTAGGGCTGCCCTCTTCACAATCTGCACCAGCTAGGTTATTGCATTTTTAAACATTAGCCTTCAATCGTAAACTTTACTTGTATAAAATGGTTTATATTTAAACGCTCAAGTGTTTACAAATAGTATTCTACAGTTGTTGTATACAGGTCTCATGTTTCAGATAAGGCACAATACATCTGAGATAACGTACAACTAAAGGATCAATATCTGCTGGTTAGGTAGGGCAGACTATTATACATTTAATGTCTGCAGTATATACCGTAACAGATTATTGTGTTATATTCCTTGAATTTAAAAATATGGCATAATATACATTTTAAGTTTTACTTTATCTTTCATAAGTAAAGGTTGGTATCTTTAGTATAATGACCTTATATATGGTTTGTATAGATATGGGAATCGATATAGGGTTACAGTACTTTATAAGAAGCAGCCTTAGACATGCTCAGAGATTGTTTATAAGGAAATCTTTTTCTTTTTTTGAACACGGCGACCCTATAGTTTTCCTTCATAACTTGTATTTGTTCAGTCATTTATATTAGTTATAAGTATGAAGTGTAGTATAAAGCAATTGTTTTTGCATATTGTTAACTACTGATTATATTGTATTATTAACTACTGATTATATTGTATTATTAACTACTGATTATATTGTATTATTAACTACTGATTATATTGTATTGTTAACTACTGATTATATTGTATTGTTAACTACTGATTATATTGTATTGTTAACTACTGATTATATTGTATTATTAACTACTGATTATATTGTATTATTAACTACTGATTATATTGCACCAATGCCTCGGTCATCCGGCCTGCTTCTGATTCTTTGGTACGCTGTGATCTTTGCAAGTTTTGCATGTAAGACAAGCATGATACGGTCTTGCAGATATATCCGCTAATAGGCTACATGGCTAAAGACCTACAGACATGAAATGAATCAGATGTGTGCAGACTTTGAATCCAGAGATTATATGGGTTCCAGCCTCACCAGCATCACTGGGTTTCTTCACTGTGAGCGGCTCAGTGGACAAGGCCTCGGCTTTAGAGCTACAGACCTTTGCTCCTTTTGGGTTTGCTCCCTAGCTGAGGCATGTCTGATGGGACTTCATTCTTCATCTCATCTCTCTTTGAGGTTGCTGTCCCAATATAACCTAATATGACGTGTTAATGGAAATCCCATTTCATTTCAAACCATATCAAAAACCAAGAAACTCATTACTCAATGAATAACGGAAGCATTTGAAATATGTTTTTCATACAAGAAATAGAACTCACTGTGTTCTGAGAACACACTGAATTCATGTTTTGAGAAAAAAGAAGATAATTGATTTAAGTGTTTGTATTTCTCATTGAGTAACAAGGTTTTTTATTTTCCGATACGGCAAATTTTAAACAAAAAACAATTTAATAGACTTTTTAAAGTGTGCAAGAGTAGCACATGGTTTCTTGATTTCATTGTATCCTCCCTGCATGTTAAAGAACCATCTACAGGAATTTATTATTTATTTGACTTATTTAAGTGTGGTACATGTCTCCTGGATTTCATTGTATCCTTTCCCTCTCTGGGAAAACTCTAAATAACCTCAGAGATCCTCAGATAATGCGTTAATTTTGGCAGTTAAACCGCACAGTAATGCAGTTGACTTTTTTTTGGAAGCAACTGTGTTTGACATTTTGAATTTTAAGTAATAGATAAGGGAGTAAAAATAGAAAAAATAAACGGCAAATGTCAACTTGAAAAAGAGGGAGTTTCACCGATATTGAGCGAGATTAGCCAGGCCGTCAGCCTGGCGTCAGACCTGGGTCCAGTTGTCTGAGGGGACAGTGAATCACATCTCCTTCTCCCATGTGGCTAACATGAAAATATCAGTCCCAATATAGTCTACATGTGCCAAATGATGTTTAAAACATCATTTTTATTAAGAGAGCAAGTGTATTTCATATTTTGTAGACTTACTCTACAGAACTTTAAAATGTTGCTGTTTGCCATTCATTCATATACAGGAATCAATATAGCCTATAGCCATATACAGGAATCATTATGTATAAAGGACTCAATATAGCCTATAGCCGTATACAGGAATCATTATAGCCTATAGCCATAAACAGGAATCATTATAGCCTATAGCCGTATACAGGACTCCATATAGCCTATAGCCATATACAGGAATCATTATAGCCTATAGCCGTATACAGGAATCCATATAGCCTATAGCCATATACAGGAATCATTATAGCCTATAGCCATATACAGGAATCATTATAGCCTATAGCCATAGACAGGAATCATTATAGCCTATAGCCATATACAGGAATCATTATAGCCTATAGCCATATACAGGAATCATTATAGCCTATAGCCATATACAGGAATCATTATAGCCTATAGCCATAGACAGGAATCATTATAGCCTATAGCCATATACAGGAATCATTATAGCCTATAGCCATATACAGGAATCATTATAGCCTATAGCCGTATACAGGAATCATTATAGCCTATAGCCATAAACAGGAATCATTATAGCCTATAGCCGTATACAGGACTCAATATAGCCTATAGCCATATACAGGAATCATTATAGCCTATAGCCATATACAGGAATCATTATAGCCTATAGCCATATACAGGAATCATTATAGCCTATAGGCATATACAGGAATCATTATAGCCTATAGCCATGTATTTGATTATTGGAATATAATAGTCGATGCTGTAGCATTTTGTGCACGTCTTTGTTAAGTTACAGCATGTTGTAGCAAGACTACCCATGGAAAGCATAGCTCTTATGGTTCGCATGGCTATATTAGCAGGACTGGCATATTGTTTGTCTGAAATATATTTATATTTGACTTTATTATGGTACAAAATGGTCGCAGTACCGCCACATAGTCCATGTAGTATATGGAATACAACCAGGAACCAATTTAACTACTGTCAATTGTGTATTATAATTAAGAGGACCTCAAAAGAGAACATTTGTCTCTTAGCACAGGTGAGCTCTTAATAGAGGTGTAATTTAAGTAATTGCAATTGGGAACTGAACTGGTGGTCTCTTAAATCAGGTGATCCCCTAAATCAGGTGGTCTCTTAACCCTTGACCTGCTACATATATATAATGGACTGTTCTTTCTTAAAATTAAGACCATTCATTAATGTGACAAAGGGGTGTTTTGAGAGTTACTCGCAGGCTGGGTTTACAATGGACGCAAAGGCTATTATAGTCGTGCTTAGCAGCTTAAGGGCTAAAGCAGGTTACAGTTTTCTTAATAGTGGTGTTTAGACTGTATGTGAATTACACTGTATAATGCAACAAAAACAAACTTTCATAGAACAAGATTAGAATTGAATTGAATGTTGTTTAACGGCTCGTCAATACCGTATAGGTTATTTAGAGCCGCCCCAGAGAGATGGGAAAGATACATAGGAATCCGGGAACCTGCCCTACTCTTATTATCGAATAGATTCCTATGGTTCTTTAATGTGCTCAGAGGATAGAGCGATACACGGGACCGCCTGGTTTACGTCCCCATCCGACGGACGGGGCTAAGGGAAAGTGTCTTGCCCAAGAGCACACCGACGGAACTCAGTGGCAAACAAGATTAGAAAGGCTCATTGTTAGCTTAGAAAGGCTCATTGTTAGCAATATCGTCATTAAAGTCAAATTTTATCGATTTTAAGATGTTTTTTTAATGTTTCTAATAGGCCATGGATAAATAACAGTTAATATTTATCTTAAAATAGATGGGTTGTAGGGTCCCTGAGAGGTTAATAAGGACATTTAAAAATATGTAAAAATCTTAAATTTTGACTCTTAACTTATTTTTCATTTAAGTTGCTTTATGAATACGAGCTCTGGTTATTTGAAATGTGTCAAATACTTTTTTTTTTTTATAAAAACATTGTTATCTACATTTACTCATTCCTGTCTGTTGTATTACAAACAATAAAGTATGCTGTACATACAATTTAAACTTGAAGCAGGTGTTTATAGCCCGTCACCCAGGTAGTTTAACAATTCAGTCTAAATATAAACACCCTATTGTGTGTGTTGATTTAGGTTATTGACATGCCTGTAGATTCAAAGTTAATACATGTAATATGGACTGAACTGAATTTCATGGAAACTATTTTAAGGATATATTTAAAATTTCTAAGAATTACAAGCTTTTAAATCATAATTTTTTTTGTCTGAAACCAAAATATATACATGGTACATTATAGCCTCTAACAAATGCCCATTACTTTGATTTGTGATAAAAATTACACTTTTTAAGTCCAAATGTGAATATTTTCCCAGACTAATAACAAAGCATACCATTGTGATACCCTGGCAAACGAGAATGTTATATTTGCCCACCCTGACCTTCTGACAAGGTCACAACTCTAATAAACACCCGGGCTAAGGGTTTTAATGTTGTACATACAATTTATGGAAAAAAAAGCAAAATTTAATGTTGTAGGAAGAATTTAAACATTTTGAAAAATAAATAAATTTTAAACATGTATTTTGAATAAAAGTTAAGTTAATTGTTAACTAAAACAGTTGACATTAAAACAGTTAACATTTCTGTTTCCCGTTTTTCCATTGGAGGGTTATCTGCCAAACCAAGCACACATTTAACATGAAAACATTTGGACTTTTATTTAAATTTTACGTGTATGGTGTTTAAACCAACGAGAATTGTTTTGTAGTCTCGTTGGTATCATACTCTATGTGTTTTGTAGCATGTCCATTTCAGCAGTGTAGTTAGAGACTTAGAGTACACCAGTCATTTTGACAGGTGTTTTTTTCAATAATTTACACACAACTGTGCAAGTACAAAGGGAATAGCAATTCCCAGCAACCTTTCAGTCATATCATGACGGTGTCTCTATAGCAGTGAGCTCAATGCTCGACTTATTGTGCTGCGACACTGCAATACCTCGCTGTAGACATGACGTAATACCTCACCCAGACACATTCAATTTGTAGCATGGTTCAGCATTATATTCGATGTCCCATAAATTATAGATAACATTGATAATCCTTAAGTGAACCAATGTTTGAAAGATCCGATTATTGGTATCTTTAAAACCAGAAGTGTACTGCGTAGTTACATAATAAATTCGAGCAATTGACCATGCAATTAGCTATATATTGATATATGATAACCATCAGCATCCAATACTGTTACTATTTACAGAATCACACCACTGTATGGATCCACATGCTCTGTGGAATTGATTTTTGAAAACCTGAGTCACTATTTAAAGACACATTTCCCAACGCTACTAGATCATTGAAAAAGCACGGAAAGCTTGAATATTTACAGTCAGCACGCTTCATGGCTGATCAACTCAGGTATATAAATTGAGGCCCGCTCTTAGTTTTTTATTTGTATAGCATTGCTATATTGAGGGTAAGAATAGCTTAACAACACTTTGTAATTTACTTTAATGAAGAAATATATGTTCATAACTTAGCTTTTGAATACAAAACTTATCAGGTATTTTTTAATTGTTTTTAGACCAAAAATCAGAGTAGAACACAATAAATATACAACATTCTTTAATGTGTTATTATGTGTACTGGTCACAAATGCTTTATTGGGTGGGCCTCATAATCTGAAGAAAAATTGAATATCACACTTTGCTCATGAAATTGTATGGCTAACAGTGATTTACAGTTACAAAAACGGTCAAATTATTTGTAAATAGTATGTGGTAATTATAACCATATTTATGGAAAGGACCAAATTTTTCATTTAAGCGGGGTACATCAAGCTTAGGGGCAAATTTTAAAAGAAAATAATAAAAAGCTATTAAATGCCAATTCAAAACGTGTAATGACGGTTCAAACATATAGATGGAACATTAACAGTTTCCTATAATAGTCCGCGCAATAATTGATAATTATCAATTACAACAGTCCTTTAGAGGAATCCCGAAGTTATAAATAGGTGTCACGTGGAGCAAAGCTGAGAGATCTACACATGACACTCACTTTGCAATGCATTGCGAGTTATTTTACTGCCAAGTTTAAAATAGCTATCCCTGGCATGTAACCATACACTACTCAACTTTTACAATCGGTCACCCAGGTTTTTTGAAAATAACACCAATACTAAAATCTGGAAATCACCGAAATGCATGCCAATATTTTATTAAGTTTATCAACAAGGTTGTAGTCCAATCAAGGAAGATAAAGTTTTATAGATCGCTAGCGATATTTGTTAAACGACGCCAGTTGAAATTTCAAATGAAAATATGAATTCTTTAAAAATATATAATTCTTTGAAGTAACCGATTATAAAAGGTGAGTAGTTGAAATAGCTACCGGTGCTTAGGGTTGTTTATTTTACATGCTCATGGTCTAGATCATCTGCGACGCCTGCTTGTTTTCAAGACAAAACATCTAGAACAGTTCTCCTGAACAAAGTTTGATTTTTGTCGATACACTGGTATCGTTTCTGATTGACCAAGACAGGAACACCTGCTATCCAAGATATACAGAAAGTCAGAAAGACAATACATTTATTAATAAACAAAGAGAGAAACTTCATTATTATATCGATGAAAAAAATGCGGATGGTCAGAAATACTTCAATAAAAAAAATGATAATTACGGTCACGTGCTTCCAGTTTCAAATTTGTTTCTGCACAACGGTCAAGACCCTTTGTATTTACAATCAAGCGTCGAAGATGATCAAGACTAACAAGCTCAGTGTAATTTCTTTTGGTGGTTTATGGCTTATTTTCTTCAATATGTAAATTCAATTCGGCAAAAATGCCAATCCTGATGTACTCCCTTTAAAAAAATCATGTATGCATGTGTTAATAAGTATAACAATGCTTAATAGCTAACAACCGTTAATATGAACCCATTTATTTCCTTTTTCCTGTGCCCGAAGCTTCAGAATGCAATGTTACACATTTTAAAAGATGAGTGTTACAGTGTAATAGTAAGTGTGCAATATTTTGTCCTTTATCGAAATTAGAATTAATAAAAGTATGTCTTGATTCATATATTTTGGTTTTATATAAAAAACATTTTAAGATTAAAGGGAGACACTGCAATTCTGATTTTAAAAAACAAAAACTTGCTGCTTCTCGTTTGTTTTTCTGCATAATAATCATTGTTTACAATTGTTTAATAATGGTTTGAAGTGGTCAAAGCAAATTGTTTTTGCATATAACTAATTGTTAATTATATTCAAACCTTCAGTAGAATAACAATTGTTCAAATGATGTTTTATGTCATTTTCAACACATCAGGTTATATATCAAACGAAGAAACATCAAAAAATTGAAAAAAAATAATTTAATACGTTTTATTTTTATATGCAAGCAGGTTTAATTTAAAGTAAAAAAATGATAGTGCTAAATCAAGGTAGTAATTTAACTGGTCAATAAATCCTTCAAGATTACAGAGTGTCCCTTTAAGGAGCAACGACAAATTCTTATGAAGAAGGGAGGTATACAGTCCTGGTTCTACCACGGAATGTCGGTGGTCTGCCTCCACCACTAAAAATAGACAGTCGTGCATAGCCTTAAATGTGCTGGAAAATGACTTTTAAAACACCATTCTAACTATTGTTTATTGTTAATTAATTGAAAATGGTCCATGTATTTATATACTTTGTATATTGTACGATGTTAAAATATCTGGTGCTGTCAATTTCAAGTTTCATCATTTTGCATTCATTGACAAGTCTATCTGCTGGGTTGATCCAGTGATTCCTGTGAAACCCCATCCTCAGTCTTCATAAGGTCTTGTTTCTAAGATTACGGTTTAAGTCCAAAAAACAGGCTTCAAGAAAAATTAACGGAGGTATGCCTAAATATAAAGTTTTGAATATATGTTTTGCTAAAGCTGAATGAAATTATGAACACAGAACAGTGCCATAAGTACAGAACGGTTATAGTGCTTTGTTGATTGTCACAAATACGCAGTTAATATTATAAATTGTAACTTCTTCACAATGATCAACTTGTTTGTGCCATTTTGTATACCCCACCAGGAATGTGGAAATAAACATAATATACCACTTTGTTGTATAGTTGGTGGGAGGAGGTTGTGGGGGATGTGGGAGCTGCACTTTAATAGAGCTGTAACATTGTCATGTGTATGTATATTTTGATCAAGCTTGGCATCAGTTCAACCCAACAGGGAATTAAAATAGTTTCCCTTGGGATTATTTTATGTCAGCGGAACTTTTAGGTGTAATATTGACATTATTTGAGATGGCATGTGACACATGTTTGGTCTCACATCCAGTCCTAGTTTCTATACAGTCCAGGGGTCAACAAAAAGCTAAGATAAACAGGTACCTTTTTAATACCGATTCATTTGTACTGAATTTCCATAAGAGAGGTTGATTTGTTTGTATTTTTTCAACACGTAAGGTTATATATGACGGTCGTTTTTTTTTTTGGTGGACTTTTCCTGGGTACAACCAGTACTGTACACCTCCTGCCATTTTTGTAAGAATCGACACTTCCTCACAAGTCGAGCGCTCAGTGGGATTCGAACCCGCAGCGGTGAGAGGCGAGAAGGTTTACAACTCAACGTCGTTAACCACTTGCCCACGGAGACGCAGTTGATGTAAACATTATTTGAGATGGCATGTGACACATGTTTGATCTCACATCCAGTCCTAGTTTGTATACAGTCCAGGGGTTAACAAAAAGTAAAGATAAACAGATACCTTTTGAATACCTTTTCATTTGTACTGAATTTCCATAGGAGAGGTTGAAAACATCTACATGTTACAAGGTGAAATGAGCTTTTGTGTACACATATTTTTTCTCTTTCACAGAAGACACATTGTTCTGAAATTGTAGTACGCAGTAATTAAAAAATGTGTAACTTCTTGAAATTTGAAACGACAAGCTTGTTTTGTCTGGTTTCACAAATGATTACCCCACTCCCACCAGCCCACTCTTTTCTCTCCTTCCATTTATTGATACACATTGCCATACAGGCATCTCAAATAATGTTTTCATAAACTGCTAATATTTGTACACTACAGGTAAAATTCTCAACGTCTGTGTTACTGAGTTTTAAAAGAAATGTGTTGGTATTTTAATGTTGCGCATCTCTGCTTTATTGTAGACTGTTTATACTTCAGGCCCTAATCCCTTAAAGTACCCCCAAATGACTGCGAATGGAATGATGCATGATCAGTGCTTTGAAATGACCCAAAATGAACGATGAATGCATTTTTCCAAAGGCTAAATACCGCTGAATTATTTATTTTTTTAATGCACATGCATTTTACTTATTCAGATAAAGTCTATTTTCATCATTTTGAATGCGGTTGGGTCAGTAATTAAAATCAGAAAGTAAAACCTGAATTTTTACTATGGACACTCCAATTTAATTTCGGAGTTGCGTTCAATTGTTTTTAAGAACGCCCAAACCCATAAAAAAAGAAAAAATCAAACAAAGCTCAGAATGCAAATGAATGAATAAAATACAAACTGAAATGGAATGCATTTATTTAGGAACTTAAAGGGATTAAAGTCTGTATATATACCCAACAACTATAAAAAATTTAAACATGTGATACACTCTCATACTACATTACTTGTGATACTGTTTCTTATATATTGTACATAATTGTTTAATAATATCTGTATATAATGTAAACTGTCAGATTGAAATTAGTGCTTTTTTTTTCTTTCATTTTCTTACCATGAATATAGGAGCTTTTTTGTTAGTTGATTTTTTTCGCCATCATTTGATTTGGACCCCCGGGGCTTTGTATGTTTATTTACATAATGCGTCATGCAGCTGTTAACGTTACCGACATCATTGGTAACGCGCGAGACCTTTAGCTGTCTCCATGTATAAGATCAGTCTTTCAAACACACATGTAAAATGCGGATAGTCTTATCCGGTATGCAGGAAAAGTTTTTTTCCTAACATCTCAGATAACATCCTACACAGGTTTCATGTTTTGCTTGCTGTATTACGAGAACTAGCATTTAGGTTCTAATAATTCGGCCTAACTACAGATTGACATTGGAAGCCATTGCTCTAAGATGCTGGACTAAGCCAGACGTAGAGAAATTTCCTGTCGAGAACCTTGTGATACAAACTAGTCAATAATCTTCGTTCCAGTCTTTAGATTATTACAAAAGCTTCTGAAAAATTGTTTATTTTGGTTTTAATTTTAAAGCTCTGAACTAATAATGTGAATGTTCTTAATTGAAAAATGTTAAGTGAAATTTAGGACTTTTATATCTTGTCATTGTTTAAAATAAAAAAAATTTTTTTTGATGAACACAATATTTTTCACTAATTTTAAAATAAAAATGAATTAATAAACTGTTGTTTCTTTTTGCTATTTTATAAATCAAATTACCTATTGCGTTTATGCCCCCTTGCTGTCCCGAGGTGACCCAGAGGACCAAGAATAGACACTCTGGAATAGGCCTTATATGTGTTTTTACCGATGTCACATGATGTAGGTATAAACAACTTGTACAATATTGGGCATGTGCAACTTGGCCAATGAAAACAGTGTTCTGCAACATAAAATGTTGTTTTCAATAAGAGAAAGTTGGCCTACAGTGTTATCTATGCTTAACGCCATTAAAAATGCAAGTTTTTTTATTTTGCGTTTATTTCCATGATCGATTGTAAAAGTTAATACCTGTATTGTGTATTTGTTTGTTTGTATGTATGGTGTTTTACGTAATTTTCAACACATGTAAGGTTATATATGACAGTCGATTTTTTGTGGTGGAAGCAGACCACCCACTTTTACTGGGTAGAACCAGTACCGTACAACTCCCGCCATCCGTAGGAATCGACACTTCCTCACAAGTCGCGCTCCCAGTGAGATTGAACCCGCAGCGGTGTAAGACGAAGGTTTACAATTCGGCTACGGTGCTGTTGAACTCAATTCAATTACCATTGAGTTCATTGTTAGTAAATTCATCACCACATCCTAAGTTTCTCAATGAATGAGAACTTAAATTACAATAAGGGTGAAGTAATTGGTGAGAAAAGTGACATTAAATCTGTATTGATATTTGAATTCCGCACGATATTTCGTCATGAAACTTCACATATAGACACCATGGGACAAGTATGATATCGTTTTTGATGTCATAGGTAAAGGTGGTGGTGATCTGACATAGAAAAATGGTTTCCGCACAGTAACTCGAGTACTTGTCACCTAGGATTATGACACTTCATACATAGACTGCACATGGAGCAAGCATGATCCCTATTGTTTTTAAGTCCAAGACCAACGTCCCGGTGACCCGTATTAAAAAAACGGGCTTCCACATTATACCTGATCACTCTCAGCCTAGGATCATAAAGTTTCATACATAGAATGCCAGTTGGACATGGCTCATACCTGTTGTTTTTGAGGTCACTAGGTCAAAGGTCAAGGTTGCTGTGACACGAAACAGAAATCAGCTTCTGCGCTAAGTTGAGTACCTTTCGACCTAGAATCAGTCCATAAGACAAGAATGATTCTTATTGTTTTTGAGGTCACTTGGTCAAAGGTCAAGGTCGCAGTGATCCAGCATAAAAAACAGCTTCCAAGCTTTAACTTTTGAATCTTTCAACCTAGGATCATGAAACTTCATAGACTGCCCATGGGACAAAAAGGATCCTCACTGTACCAAAAGTTAATACTGACATCTCTTAATAAACACATGCAGGTGGTAAACCCCATAGACCCCATTTCCACCATGTAATGGATTATATATAAATGCCATAGGCCCCATTTCCACCATGTAATGGATTATATATAAATGCCATAGGCCCCATTTCCACCATGTAATGGATTATATATAAATGCCATAGGCCCCATTTCCACCATGTAATGGATTATATATAAATACCATAGGCCCCATTTCCAACAAGTAATGGATTATATATAAATGCCAAAGGCCCCATTTCCACCATGTAATGGATTATATATAAATACCATAGGCCCCATTTCCAACAAGTAATGGATTATATATAAATGCCAAAGGCCCCATTTCCACCATGTAATGGATTATATATAAATACCATAGGCCCCATTTCCAACAAGTAATGGATTATATATAAATGCCATAGGCCCCATTTCCACCATGTAATGGATTATATATAAATGCCATAGGCCCCATTTCCACCATGTAATGGATTATATATAAATGCCATAGGCCCCATTTCCACCATGTAATGGATTATATATAAATGCCATAGGCCCCATTCCACCATGTAATGGATTATATTTAAATGCCATTATAAGGCCCCATTTCCACCATGTAATGGATTATATATAAATGGCATAGGCCTCATTTCCACCATGTAATGGATTATATATAAATGCCATAGGCCCCATTTCTACCATGTAATGTATTATATATAAATGCCATAGAACCCATTTCCACCATATAATGGATTATATATAAATGCCATAGGCCCCATTTCCACCATGTAATGGATTATATATAAATGCCATAGGCCCCATTTCCACCATGTAATGGATTATATATAAATGCCATAGGCCCCATTTCCACCATGTAATGGATTATATATAAATGCCATTATAAGGCCCCATTTCCACCATGTAATGGATTATATATAAATGGCATAGGCCTCATTTCCACCATGTAATGGATTATATATAAATGCCATAGGCCCCATTTCTACCATGTAATGGATTATATATAAATGCCATAGGCCCCATTTCCACCATGTAATGGATTATATATAAATACCATAGGCCCCATTTCCACCATGTAATGGATTATATATAAATGCCATAGGCCCCATTTCCACCATATAATGGATTATATATAAATGCCATAGGCCCCATTTCCACCATGTAATGGATTATATATAAATGCCATAGGCCCCATTTCCACCATGAAATGGGTTTTATATAAATGCCATAGGCCCCATTTCCACCATGTAATGGATTATATATAAATGCCATAGGCCCCATTTCCACCATGTAATGGATTATATATAAATACCATAGGCCCATTTCCACCATGTAATGGATTATATATAAATGCCATAGGCCCCATTTCCACCATATAATGGATTATATATAAATGCCATAGGCCCCATTTCCACCATGTAATGGATTATATATAAATGCCATAGGCCCCATTTCCACCATGAAATGGATTTTATATAAATGCCATAGGCCCCATTTCCACCATGTAATGGATTATATATAAATGCCATAGGCCCCATTTCCACCATGTAATGGATTATATATAAATGCCATTATAAGGCCCCATTTCCACCATGTAATGGATTATATATAAATGCCATAGGCCTCATTTCCACCATGTAGTGGATTATATATAAATACCATAGGCCCCATTTCTACCAAGTAATGGATTATATATCAATGCCATTATAAGGCCTCATTTCTACCATACCCATACATAAATGCCATATGCCCCATTTCTAGTGTAATGAATGATAGTCACTCACTTGGTATACTTCATATTTAACATTAACGCTTCTCTTTATTAATCCCGGATAACATTGACTATTATATGAATTTATATCTGTTTACATATATTCAAATAAAAGTTAATAAAGTTTGGAGTTTTCAATTTGTCTGTTTCAGTTATTCTAACACAGGTATAATACATATATTATTGGTGCAATATAAGGCCTAAATTAAAATATTGTTTGTTTGCCCTTTACCTACCCAGCAAAAAATCACTGGGTATAGGTAGGTTACTAAAGTAAATTATTTTTTTATTTGATAAAACTATGTTTTCATTTGTTTTTCAAATGATATATTTTAACATGTATCTATTCTACAATGTGTAATTAATATTTAATGTGTGCTATTACAATACACAACACTGTAAGGCTCGGACTGCTTTTACATGTACCAACTTTGTACACTTCTGTATTGCTTGTTGCAGTCATCAAAGAAAAAAAAAAAATTGGGTTGGGGCTAAACATTTGGGTCGGTAGGTAAAGGGCAAACAAACAATATTTTAAATTAGGCCTAATCAAAAATTAGTAATCAATTATGCAAAAACAGTTTGCTTTGAACTATTGAAATAATTATTTTAAAGACATATTGATTTGCAAAGTATGTAGAAAAACTAACAGGATGCCGCGAGTTTTAAAAACACTCGAGATTGCCGTGTGTCCCTTTAAGTAAGTCTATCAGAAGTTGTTTATTATTGCTGTCAATGTGTGCAGTGTGTCCCTTTAAGTAGGTCTATCAGAAGTTGTTTATTATTGCTGTCATTGTGTACTATTAACATGATTAAGCATAATGAAGGTCGAGGTCAAACTAGTTATAACTAGGTAATTTGTTGACCAGTGTTCTACGATAAATATAGATATCGGAATAATACTTAAATCTGTATTTCAATATAATATATACAGGTCGTCTTATATTACACATTGTATACTACCATATAACTATAGAGGGGTGAGTGGAAAACTAATGTAACTATATATACATAAAAAACAGGGTACAGTAGTTTTACACTAAGCCCTCGAATTTGGTCATATGATATTCATACTACTGGTACTAAACTGTCAAGTTTATAAATGCATTTGTTCTCTTTGGTAAACAGAGCCATTATAGAAAGTGCAGATCCAATACTTTGTGTACTTTTTGATTATTCTCATAGATGCACAATATGTGTGTTCCTTCTTGATGTGGTGTAAGGTCTTGGCTCATGGAGATGTAGTATACACGGCCCCCTTTTCATGATATCTGGACACATGAATACACAGTATGCATGACTCTTCTAATGCAGTATTGGCCTATGTATACACAGTATGCATGACTCTTCTGATGCAATATTGGCCTATGTATACACAGTATGCATGACTCTTCGGATGCAGTATTGACATAACCTGAGCCCATGAATACACAGTAATTGCATGGTCCCTTTTGATGTGGTCTGAGCCCATGGATACACAATATGGCATGGGCATTATGGAAACCTATTCTATTAATGGGCATCCATGGTGTTAAGTCTGGGCTTATTTTAAATAGTATGTTGGTCCCTTGTTGATGAGTTTAAGGTATTTGCTGCCATAAGGTATATGATCCCTGTTGATGTACTGTAAGGTCTTTGCTGCCTGTTGATGTACTGTAAGGTATATGATCCCTGTTGATGTACTGTAAGGTATATGATCCCTGTTGATGTACTGTAAGGTATATGATCTCTGTTGATGTACTGTAAGGTATATGATCCCTGTTGATTTACTGTAAGGTATATGATCCCTGTTGATGTACTGTAAGGTATATGATCCCTGTTGATGTACTGTAAGGTCTTTGCTCCCTTTTGATGTACTGTAAGGTATATGCTCCCTTTTGATGAACTTTACGGTACATGATCCCTTTTGATGTACTGTAAGGTATTTGCTCCCTTTTGATGTACTGTAAGGTATATGTTCCCTTTTGATGTTTGTTAGGTATATGTTCCCTTTTGATGTACTGTAAGGTATACACTCTAGGTATATACTCCCTTTTGACGTACAGTAAGGGATATGCTCTAGGTATATACTCCCTATATACTCCCTTTCGATGTACTGTAAGGTATATACTCCCTTTTGATGCACTATAAGGGATATGCTCCATGTTGATGTACTGTAAGGTATATACTCCTTTTTGATGCAATGTAAAGTATATACACCCTTTTGATGTACTGTAAGGGATATGCTCCATTTTGATGTACTGTAAAGTATATGCTCCCTTTTGACATAATGTAAGGTATATACTCCCTTTTGATGTACTGTAAGGTATATACTCCCTTTTGATGTACTGTACTGTAAGGCTCCCTTTTGATGTAAGACATATACTCCCTTTTGATGTACCGTAAGGCTCCCTTTTGATGTAAGACATATGCTCCCTTTTGATGTACTGTAAGGGATATGCTCCTGTTTGATGTACTGTAAGGGATATGCTCCCGTTTGATGTTCTGTAAGGGATATACTCCATTTTGATATACTGTAAGGTATACATAATTCCTTTTGATGTACTGTAAGGTATATACTCACTTTTGATGTACTGTAAGGTATATGCTATCTTTTCATGTAATGTAGGGGATATGCTCCCGTTTGATGTACTGTAAGGTATATACCCCCTTTTGATATACTGTAAGGTATACATAATTCCTTTTGATGTACTGTAAGGTATATGCTCCCGTTTGATGTACTGTAAGGTATATGCTATCTTTTGATGTAATGTAAGGTATATACTCCCTTTTGATGTACTGTAAGATATATACCGTTTGGATGTACTGTAAGGTATATGCTCCCTTTTGATGTACTGTAAGGTATATGCTCGCTTTTGATGTACTGTAAGGTATATGCTCTCTTTTGATGTAATGTAAGGTATATACTCCCTTTTGATATACTGTAAGATATATACCCTTTTGATGTATTGTAAGGGATATGCTCCCTTTGGATGTAATGTAAGGCTCTCTTTTGATTTACTGCAAAGTAAATACTTCCTTTTGATGTATTGTAAGTCTCACTTTTTATGTACTGTAAGGTATATACTCCCATTTGATGTACTGTAAGGGATACGCTCCCTTTTGATGTACTGTAAGGTATTAATCCGAGCCTTCTCTGACCCTAAAAGCCTTTTTTTTCTTTTTTTTTGTGGCTTATTAGGTACGTAGCCAGATGAAATATCAAAATCGTAAAAAGGGCTGGCAAAGGTCAGAGAAGGCTCGGATTAGTAAGGTATATGCTCCCTTTTGATGTACTGTTAAGGTATATGCTCCCTTTTGATGTGGTATTATTATGGTCTGGACCCCTGGAGATGTATAATACACTCCATATATATGTAATAACAAATAACAGAATTCATTAATGGGTCTGAGTTAGGGCTGCCCTCTTCACAATCTGCACCAGCTAGGTTATTGCATTTTTAAACATTAGCCTTCAATCGTAAACTTTACTTGTATAAAATGGTTTATATTTAAACGCTCAAGTGTTTACAAATAGTATTCTACAGTTGTTGTATACAGGTCTCATGTTTCAGATAAGGCACAATACATCTGAGATAAGGTACAACTAAAGGATCAATATCTGCTGGTTAGGTAGGGCAGACTATTATACATTTAATGTCTGCAGTATATACCGTAACAGATTATTGTGTTATATTCCTTGAAATTTAAAAATATGGCATAATATACATTTTAAGTTTTACTTTATCTTTCATAAGTAAAGGTTGGTATCTTTAGTATAATGACCTTATATATGGTTTGTATAGATATGGGAATCGATATAGGGTTACAGTACTTTATAAGAAGCAGCCTTAGACATGCTCAGAGATTGTTTATAAGGAAATCTTTTTCTTTTTTTGAACACGGCGACCCTATAGTTTTCCTTCATAACTCGTATTTGTTCAGTCATTTATATTAGTTATAAGTATTAAGTGTAGTATAAAGCAATTGTTTTTGCATATTATTAACTACTGATTATATTGTATTATTACCTACTGATTAAATTGTATTATTAACTACTGATTATATAGTATTATTAACTACTGATTATATTGTATTGTTAACTACTGATTATATTGTATTGTTAACTACTGATTATATTGTATTGTTAACTACTGATTATATTGTATTGTTAACTACTGATTATATTGTATTATTAACTACTGACTATATTGTATTATTAACTACTGATTATATTGCACCAATGCCTCGGTCATCCGGCCTGCTTCTGATTCTTTGGTACGCTGTGATCTTTGCAAGTTCTGCATGTAAGACAAGCATGATACGGTCTTGCAGATATATCCGCTAATAGGCTACATGGCTAAAGACCTACAGACATGAAATGAATCAGATGTGTGCAGACTTTGAATCCAGAGATTATATGGGTTCCAGCCTCACCAGCATCACTGGGTTTCTTCACTGTGAGCGGCTCAGTGGACAAGGCCTCGGCTTTAGAGCTACAGACCTTTGCTCCTTTTGGGTTTGCTCCCTAGCTGAGGCATGTCTGATGGGACTTCATTCTTCATCTCATCTCTCTTTGAGGTTGCTGTCCCAATATAACCCAATATGACGTGTTAATGGAAATCCCATTTCATTTCAAACCATATCAAAAACCAAGAAACTCATTACTCAATGAATAACGGAAACATTTGAAATATGTTTTTTATACAAGAAATAGAACTCACTGTGTTCTGAGAACACACTGAATTCATGTTTTGAGAAAAACGAAGATAATTGATTTAAGTGTTTGTATTACTCATTGAGTAACAAGGTTTTTTATTTTCCGATACGGCAAATTTTAAACAAAAAACAATTTAATAGACTTTTTTAAGTGTGCAAGAGTAGCACATGGTTTCTTGATTTCATTGTATCCTCCCTGCATGTTAAAGAACCATCTACAGGAATTTATTATTTATTTGACTTATTTAAGTGTGGTACATGTCTCCTGGATTTCATTGTATCCTTTCCCTCTCTGGGAAAACTCTAAATAACCTCAGAGATCCTCAGATAAGACGTTAATTTTGGAAGCAACTGTGTTTGACATTTTGAATTTTAAGTAATAGATAAGGGAGTAAAAATAGAAAAAATAAACGGCAAATGTCAACTTGAAAAAGAGGGAGTTTCACCGATATTGAGCGAGATTAGCCAGGCCATCAGCCTGGCGTCAGACCTAGGTCCAGTTGTCTGAGGGGACAGTGAATCACATCTCCTTCTCCTTCTCCCAGGTGGCTTACATGAAAATATCAGTCCCAATATAGTCAACATGTGCCAAATGATGTTTAAAACATCATTTTTATTATTAAAGAGAGCAAGTGTATTTCATATTTTGTAGACTTACTCTACAGAACTTTAAAATGTTGCTGTTTGCCATTCATTCATATAATATAGGAATCAATATAGCCTATAGCCATATACAGGAATCATTATAGCCTATAGCCGTATACAGGAATCATTATAGCCTATAGCCATAAACAGGAATCATTATAGCCTATAGCCATATACAGGAATCATTATAGCCTATAGCCATATACAGGAATCATTATAGCCTATAGCCATATACAGGAATCATTATAGCCTATAGCCATATACAGGAATCATTATAGCCTATAGCCGTATACAGGACTCAATATAGCCTATAGCCATATACAGGAATCATTATAGCCTATAGCCGTATACAGGACTCAATATAGCCTATAGCCATATACAGGAATCATTATAGCCTATAGCCATATACAGGAATCATTATAGCATATAGCCATATACAGGAATCATTATAGCTTATAGCCATATACAGGAATCATTATAGCATATAGCCGTATACAGGACTCAATATAGCCTATAGCCGTTTACAGGAATCATTATAGCCTATAGCCATAAACAGGAATCATTATAGCCTATAGCCATATACAGGAATCATTATAGCCTATAGCCATATACAGGAATCATTATAGCCTATAGCCATGTATTTGATTATTGGAATATAATAGTCGATGCTGTAGCATTTTTTGCACGTCTTTGTTAAGTTACAGCATGTTGTAGCAAGACTACCCATGGAAAGCATAGCTCTTATGGTTCGCATGGCTATATTAGCAGGACTGGCATATTGTTTGTCTGAAATATATTTATATTTGACTTTATTATGTTACAAAATGGTCGCAGTACCGCCACATAGTCCATGTAGTATAATTATGGAATACAACTAGGAACCAATTTAACTACTGTCAATTGTGTATTATAATTAAGAGGACCTCAAAAGAGAACATTTGTCTCTTAGCACAGGTGAGCTCTTAATAGAGGTGTAATTTAAGTAATTGCAATTGGGAACTGAACTGGTGGTCTCTTAAATCGGGTGATCTCCTAAATCAGGTGGTCTCTTAACCCTTGACCTGCTACATATATATAATGGACTGTTCTTTCTTTAAATTAAGACCATTCCATTAATGTGAAAAGGGGTGTTTTGAGAGTTACTCGCAGGCTGGGTTTACAATGGACGCAAAGGCTATTATAGTCGTGCTTAGCAGCTTAAGGGCTAAAGCAGGTTACAGTTTTCTTAATAGAGATGTTTAGACTGTATGTGAATTACACTGTATAATGCAACAAAAACAAACTTTCATAGAACAAGATTAGAATTGAATTGAATTGAATGTTGTTTAACGGCTCGTCAATACAGTATAGGTTATTTAGAGCCGCCCCAGAGAGATGGGAAAGATACATAGGAATCCGGGAACCTGCCCTACTCTTATTATCGAATAGATTCCTATGGTTCTTTAACGTGCTCGGAGGATAGAGCAATACACGGGACCGCCCGGTTTACGTCCCCATCCGATGGACGGGGCTAAGGGAAAGTGTCTTGCCCAAGATCACACCGACGGAACTCAGTGGCAAACAAGGTTAGAAAGGCTCATTGTTAGCTTAGAAAGGCTCATTGTTAGCAATATCGTCACTTAAGTCAAATTTTATCAATTTTAAGATGTTTTTTTAATGTTTCTAATAAGGCTATGGATAAATAACAGTTAATATTTATCTTAAAATAGATGGGTTGTAGGGTCCCTGAGAGGTTAATAAGGAGATTTAAAAATATGTAAAAATCTTGATTTTGACTCAACTATTATTTTTCGTTTAAGTTGCTTTATGAATATGAGCTCTGGTTATTTGAAATGTGTCAAATACTTTTTTTTTTTTATAAAAACATTGTTATCTTCATTTACTCATTCCTGTCTGTTGTATTACCAACAATGAAGTATGCTGTACATACAATTAAAACTCGAAGCAGGTGTTTATAGCCCGTCACCCAGGTAGTTTAACATTCAGTCTAAATATAAACACCCTATTGTGTGTGTTGATTTAGGTTATTGACATGCCTGTAGATTCAAAGTTAATACATGTAATATGGACTGAACTGAATTTCATGGAAACTATTTTAAGGATATATTTAAAATTTCTAAGAATTACAAGCTTTTAAATCATAATTTTTTTTTGTCTGAAACCAAAATATATACATGGTACATTATAGCCTCTAACAAATGTATACATGGTACATTATAGCCTCTAACAAATGCCCATTACTTTGATTTGTGATAAAAATTACACTTTTTAAGTCCAAATGTGAATATTTTCCCAGACTAATAACAAAGCATACCATTGTGATACCCTGGCAAACGAGAATGTTATATTTGCCCACCCTGACCTTCTGACAAGGTCACAACTCTAATAAACACCCGGGCTAAGGGTTTTAATGTTGTACATACAATTTATGGAAAAAAAAGCAAAATTTAATGTTGTAGGAAGAATTTAAACATTTTGAAAAATAAATAAATTTTAAACATGTATTTTGAATAAAAGTTAAGTTAATTGTTAACTAAAACAGTTGACATTAAAACAGTTAACATTTCTGTTTCCCATTTTTCCATTGGAGGGTTATCTGCCAAACCAAGCACACATTTAACATGAAAACATTTGACTTTTATTTAAATTTGTACGTGTATGGTGTTTAAACCAACGAGAATTGTTTTGTAGTCTCGTTGGTATCATACTCTATGTGTTTTGTAGCATGTCCATTTCAGCAGTGTAGTTAGAGACTTAGAGTACACCAGTCATTTTGACAGGTGTTTTTTTTCAATGATTTACACACAACTGTGCAAGTACAAAGGAAATAGCAATTCCCAGCAACCTTTCAGTCATATCATGACGGTGTCTCTATAGCAGTGAGCTCAATGCTCGACTTATTGTGCTGCGACACTGCAATACCTCGCTGTAGACATGACGTAATTCCTCACCCAGACACATTCAATTTGTAGCATGGTTCAGCATTATATTCAATGTCCCATAAATTATAGATAACATTGATAATCCTTAAGTGAACCAATGTTTGAAAGATCCGATTATTGGTATCTTTAAAACCAGAAGTGTACTGCGTAGTTACATAATAAATTCGAGCAATTGACCATGCAATTAGCTATATATTGATATATGATAACCATCAGCATCCAATACTGTTACTATTTACAGAATCACACCACTGTATGGATCCACATGCTCTGTGGAATTGATTTTTGAAAACCTGAGTCACTATTTAAAGACACATTTCCCAACGCTACTAGATCATTGAAAAAGCACGGAAAGCTTGAATATTTACAGTCAGCACGCTTCATGGCTGATCAACTCAGGTATATAAATTGAGGCCCGCTCTTAGTTTTTTATTTGTATAGCATTGCTATATTGAGGGTAAGAATAGCTTAACAACACTTTGTAATTTACTTTAATGAAGAAATATATGTTCATAACTTAGCTTTTGAATACAAAACTTATCAGGTATTTTTTAATTGTTTTTAGACCAAAAATCAGAGTAGAACACAATAAATATACAACATTCTTTAATGTGTTATTATGTGTACTGGTCACAAATGCTTTATTGGGTGGGCCTCATAATCTGAAGAAAAATTGAATATCACACTTTGCTCATGAAATTGTATGGCTAACAGTGATTTACAGTTACCTATAGAAATTCCCCCCCCCCCCCCCCCAAATACAATAGGCTCGAAATGTGTCTTTAATATTACCAGACTGGTCTTAGAATATTTAGCCGATAGATTTGATATAGAACTAACTGCATATCTATTGATCTCTGGGTCTAGTATCACTAATGGATATTTATTGATCTGTGGGTCTAGTATTACTAATGGATATTTATTGAATTCTGGGTCTAGTATCACTAATGAATATTTATTGATCTCTGGGTCTAGTATCACTAATGGATATCTATTGATCTCTGGGTCTAGTATCACTAATGAATATTTATTGATCTCTGGGTCTAGTATCACTAATGGATATATATTGATCTCTGGGTCTAGTATCACTAATGGATATCTATTGATCTCTGGGTCTAGTATCACTAATGGATATATATTGATCGCTGGGTCTAGTATCACTAATGGTTATTTATTGATCTCTGGGTCTAGTATCACTAACGGAAATTCATTGATCTCTGGGTCTAGTATCACAAATGGATATTTATTGATTTCATTTAATTTAGGATGGAAAACAGACAATGACAGGATTCTGAAATAAAAACTGGCAGTTGATATTGAAGTTTGATAAAGGTGTGTATCTCTTTTGGTATGTTAGATAAACCTGGATTGCATGGAAATGTTTTAAATAAGGCCTTAACAAAACAAAGAGGATGCTGTACTGGTGAACTGTGCTCTTATAACATTCTGTCAACTGGATGTGCCATGACCAAGTATCCTGATTGTAATCTGTAACAGAGTATTAGAGAAGACTGGTTTTTATATCTATTTTCCTCAATGTTTAACATTTATTTCTGTTTATAACAATCTGTAAATCAAATTTGTGCGAAATGAGGTCCCTTGCAAAATGCAAACATTGCATGACCTCTAATTTGGTTTGCAACACACCGTCAATGGCTGATACATGCACCTTTCAAGTTTCTTTCCATTATATCAAGCAGTTTACAAGTTGTAGAACAGACATGCAAAATTACATGACCTTGACTTTAAACATACCACTCCGATTTGGTGCAAGACTCGCCATCCATTGAGGGTACATACCAGTACAAAAGGCAATGCACCTGTAAAGTTCTACGAGTTTTCGTCCAGAGTAATCTTGGGAATGTGTAGCCTAGTGACCCAAAAAGCAGTAGGAGTCCTACTCTTAGGTCAATGTACCTATGCATTTTCATGAGTGTAGGTGTTATACTTCCATACTTATCACTTTGAATATGTATGAACATGTTCAGTCAAAGTGACCTTGACCTTTGACCTAGTGACCCTAAAAGCAATCCTCGAACCAAGAGCAATGTACCAACAAAGTTTCATGAAGATGAGTGTTATGTTTCGAAGTTATCACACTGAATGCATATTTACATATGAGGACCTTGACCGTTGACCTATTGACCCAAAAGCAAAAGTTTCCTTATTACCTCCGCGGTCAGTGTACCTTTGAAGTTTCATGAGAGTGAGTGTTATGCTTTCTAAGATATCGCATGCAATGCATATTTCCATGTGCGGCCATAGACTACTGACCCCCAAAACAGTCGGGTTCCTCCTCTAACCAAGCGAAATGTACCTATGACGTTTTATGAGGGTAAGTGTTATGCTTTCTTGTTACTGCACAAAAGGAACAATCGTTTAGGGATTGACGTATGGACAACCCATACCATAATAAGTATTTTTAAATTGGTATATAAAACATAATAAAGTAAGGTATGGAGTACGTACATGTACCTACCCACTTCTTTTGTTCAAACCATTACAAGACTGGAAACAAACCATTTTTCAGGCCTAAGGAAACCCAGAAGTGTGCAGGTATGCAGTCCACTGGGTCTTTTTTAATCATAGCCTTAGTAACACAAGAACATAGTATTAGAAAAGCTTGAACTGATAACATTTTCAAATTAGAACTGTTACTAAGTAATTAATACCCACGCAAATATAGCTGTTGTTCTGTAGTGTATACCTCGAAGGCAATGCATTTGAACACGTTTGACGTTTCAATCCATTATATCAAATGATTGAACAGGCATTAGGTAAAATCCCATTTAGGTCTTGCATACACAATATTTAATGCAATTTACCTATTAAGGGCTTTATGTGAAAATGAGTTGTACAAAAGAAGGCATTGCTGTCAAAATAAGTTGCAGCATTATGTTACTTCTGTATGGCATGTTATTTATTGATACTGAATACATGTATTAAGTTGCATTCCATTCTGTCTAGTCGTTAAACAAATATCAGCTTACAAACACCTTTTAACCCGCTACATATATATTTAACCCATAAACTGCTACATTTATATAATGGATTGTTCTTTCTTTGAATTAAGACCATTCCATTTATGTGACAAAGGGGTTTTGGAGAAAATGACTGATCAGCAGCCTGACATTGTTGATCAGCCTGCGAGTTACACTCGCAGGCTGATCTGGGTTTACAATGGATGCAAAGGCTATTATAGTCGTGCTTAGCAGGTTAAGGGTTAAGTTTTGTTCCATCCTGTCTAGTGGTTAAACAATTATCAGCTTACAATCACCTTTTAAAACAATTTTCCAAAGTATAAAACAGCGCAAAGTTGACAAAATTGGTTACGAAATTATGTAACAAGGCGCATAACCTCTGCCAAAATGATTTTCACAGTTGTGTAATTGGCATGGCACGTTTTCCATAGAAAATACATGTTAAGTTTCATTGCATACTGCCAAGCAGTTTATGAGATATGCGCTTACTGTAACAGCAGGACGGAGGCGACGGGACCCTACATGACAAAGTCAAACCTATAAAGCCCCTCAAACTGAGGGTAGAAATACTCAAGACGTCATGAATATAAATACGATACAAGTACAAGAGAGAGAGAAAGGATAGCAGAGAGCAGAAAGGTAAGACAGACAGACATTGTATCCTGAAAAATTACTGAAAAGCTTGGGATTGTTCTTCCAAATCACGGGCATGTTGCTTAGTGATAGAAACAGCTTTAAATCGGAGCAATGGACAAAACATAAATGATAGCTTGAAGTTTTTATTTTATTTTATTTTACTGTATTATTTAAAGCAATATTATATTGATATACTTTAAACTCAAATAACTCCACAATATTGTTCTTTATAGCACATTTTTTTCTAAATTTAGTGTACACCTAGTACATATAACAGATATATATATACATTGTATGAATTGTACAATAAACAATTTGAAAGAACAGCTGGTTATACTTCAAAAACAAATTTAACCTAAAACTGGGTTTTATGTGAACACAGAATCAATCATTTAATCTAGAATCTAGGTTAATAAAAAAGAAATGAATGACTATTACTAAGGTGTTGTTTGGTGCCTTAGAACAAAAAAATAATTCTTTCCTAATAAACTTGTTGT